>OX421961.1:89451362-89648862 GCA_949128115.1 Anaspis maculata | reverse complement strand
ATGTCGACTTAAAAAAAAGCTGATGATTGTGATGATAAAAATCTTTGGAATGAAACACAAGAGAGACAATAGTGATTCCCTAACTCTACGTAAATATATTTTTCAAGGGCCTAAAATAGATATTCACAGGCTTCTTTGAAAAAATCCCTCTCATTGTTCTCAGTTTGATCCCAAATACTTTCCCAGCCTGTGATTAATTGATGACCAATCTTTCTCGAAAAAACTTTTTGGTAGCAACGTAAAAACGAAGATATTTTCACATCTTTGTATCACTGGCACCGCTGATCAGATTCCCAATTGTTAGAGTTAATTTGAAAGATAATACATATTGAAAACTACCATTAGAGGAATGCGATAACGACTGGCTCTCCTACACTGATTTTCACAAAATCTTCTGTTCTACTAATTACTATTTCCGACGCTTTTCAGCATCAAGTTTTTTTCCAGTCGAGAGCTCCTCAGATTGCTCCAGCAAGACTTCTGCCAGAAGCTTCTGTCGAGATCTGTTATGTCATGGGGAAGGAGTTATACATTTCCAAACTCTCTCCTCCGATAAAATTCAGCAGAAAATACTTCATCAGCTCCAACCGGCAAGGCCGAATTCTTGGGAGGCAGTCTGGGAGATCACTCAAGCCTGTTCATATAATGCCTCATTTTCAAAGCAATTAGTAGAACAAGACATTGAAATTTATGGTTTAATCGACAAAAACGACTTATGGAAAATCTTCTGCGTATATCACTTTGTCAACTCTGAACGGAACTTTCGGTTTTTTTTTCAGTTTGTTGGTCCTAACAAAGATAATTGTTATTGCTATTAATCATTATTTTATTATTACTCATAGTCCACAGCAGACGATACAGATTCACTGTTGTCAAAGTTTCTAGAGGCCTCTAATGTTATTCTACCCTTGTTCGCATCGCACCTACCATAATGTAATCTTTAAATTATTTCATCAACATCACGTGAGGTTACCCGCGACAGGTTCCAATTCGGGATCTTCTGATGGGACTCGGCATGTTCCATTTATTCCCGCCACAAGCAGATCAGAATTTTTCATGAAGCACATATTCAGTTTAGTTTAGAAGTCGTCTGTGCGGAAACACTCTGGGTCGCTGTTTTATTCAGGCATCATCCAGGCCCAGGCATCAGGCTGGAACCGTGAAAAAACCGATATGCCACCTGCTCAACATCTGTGTGCAAGAAAATTTGTTTACAGAGCAGGGCGCAATAAAAATTATTGATGAATGATGGAACAAAAGCACACGGCTAATGGTGTGCTGATCCGCTTATAAACAGTATAATGCACAGAATAATAGACAAATTAATTGTTTATATGGTCGGTGTCTGTATTTCGACGAGATGGTAACTCCCCAGGCCTAAAAATAGACAAGGCCAACGCCAAATTGCCTCATAGGTTCGCTGGCAAAAAATAATTGAGACAATAACTAGCCGCAAAGGTTTGTGAGGTAGGTTGCCCGATTAGGGCCCGGTATCCTAATAAGCTCCAGCCACAAGAAGGCCCATGTTTCAGTAGAATGGCCATGAGTTGTAACAAGAAAGTGTCAAGTTCTATTGGCAGTACCACGGCAGAACATTGAAAACATACGCCCGCTGGAATTTCGCCATAGAGCGATTTTAGCTCGTGGAGGATCAATGAGAAACTCTTCAGCAGAGTTTGTAATGTGTGTCTGTAATGTGTGAAATGTAAAAACTGTTATACGAATCCTATGTGAATGTCAACAGCTTACCAATGACTCCTTCGAGGCGATCTTAAAATAGCGCACCATAATAATGTTATAAAAGAATATAGAATCTCCTATGAAGACAACAAAAAATATTTTAAAAAAAATAGACTTCAATTTTCGAAATTATAACGAAGGGTAAAATGGTGGTCCTTCGAACCCTTCTAATTTTCTTATTTGAGAATATCTTATCGGACTTTAGTGGTAGAATTATAACGAAGAAATATCAACCCCTGGATATGTATTGAGTTTTCAGTTACTATACAGGGTGAGTCAGAAATTCACAAATTAATTATTGAGAAAATTCCTCCAGACCAGTCGCTTGGGCTCTCAACCAATGTAGAGTAGATGCTCACGCGGTTTTCTTCCAGTGATTATTTTCAAGAAATTTTTCAGAGAAACTGAATTTTTTCCACTTCATGACTCATCCTGTACAGTAAATAGAAATCTAGTACACATCCAGTGGTTGATATTTTTCTCATAATTCTGCAAAAACAGTTTACTGAAATCTTTTGAAAGAACGAAACTAGCAGAGTTCGAAGAACCAAAGTTTGACCCTTCATAACTTCGAACGTAAAAGTCGAAGATTCATCTATTATTCTTTGTGGGCTTCGTGAATAATTCCTTATTATAATCTTATAAAGTTTATTGCAAGCCTGAGTGTGCTTGCTTGTTTTCTAATAAAGGAGAGGTGTATCATTCAGGCAGTAAACTTTATTGTAGTAGGTACACTGTTCTAGTGTACAGAATTTCCCACTTTTTAACCCATCAAACTTGAAGAAAAAATCCTCTCAGTCCTTATACTTGAAAAAAATATAACACAACGCATCTCACTCGCTTCCTAAAAAATATGACTACCTGTAGAGTTTCAAAGTATTTTTTCATTTTTGAACGCTTAATAGCTCATGAAAGTTTCAATGAAATTCGCTATAGTGGGGGGGTTAGCGGAATGGTCTGTGCATTTTGTGATCAAAGCATAAAATTTGGCATACTTGTTCAGAAGACCCTCCTTTGCAATTCCAGATGTGGCGCCACGCGAGATTTTGCGCCAGAGACACTGTATTGCGGTTAATATACCTGCTAGGGGTAAGTTCTGCAAAAATGGTTCCTGGCCGGTCTCTGGTACCACAGTCGGTATTTTTTAGTTCTGTTTAGTTGAAACTACATGTAGAAATGAGTGAGGAGTACATTTTCACAAGCCAAGTTCCAAATACTGCCTTTATACGTTGTTTTAATAGATTTTAAGGCCAACTTTGTTTTAGTACAGGAAACATGGTAAAAAAATTGCCAAAACCTCGGCAAAGATATGAACGTCCTGAAAATTTTATATTCTGTCCAGAATTATGTGCCCTACTACATATCTGAAATTGCCAAAAATCGCACCTCGAAGCTTCAAGTTATTGGAGGGGGGGTAAAAAATTGCAACTCAAAATGAAAGGTATAGAACCCGATGGAACCCGTCAATCCAATAGATGCAAATACGTCGTAGTTCGACGCATCACAACCAGTTGATACAGTTTTGGCACAAAATGTCTCGATCATTGTTGGAGGGGGGTCGTGGGGGAGGGCGAAACTCGGCTGGGTGGCTCTTTTTCTTCCTGGGCCATGAAAAATCGATCACGACAAGATTGGTATCTTTTCCGACTAAATTCAATGTCCTGAGCTTGAATCCGATGTGTAAATTTGGATAAAAACAAGTTCGAACAAGTTGACTTGAGAAAACCTGTTTTTTCTTTGACAATTTTCACAAAACTTTTTTTTACTGTTAGAGGTATTCATCTTTGAAAATATCTCAGAGGCCATTAGACTAAACTGTATTCTTCACGAAAATCATCTATTTGATCTGTAACTTTGTTTTTCGAGGTAGGAAAAATCGATTTGAACTTTAGTCGGCACAGCCCGTCGTCTACTACTGACCAGAACACTACACCATGCACTTTCAAGTAATAACTCAATACCCTGCATTGCGATTTATGACGATTTTGTTTTAGTTATAGGGAATTCAGTTCTGCACAGATCCTGAAACTTTCAAAGATAAGTTATAATTTTTCAGATAGTTTGGGCTATTCTCATTTGAAGATGCACGGTGTAGTGTTCTGGTCAGTAGTAGACGACGGGCTGTGCCGACTAAAGTTCAAATCAATTTTTTCTATCTCGAAAATCAAAGTTACAGATCGAATGGATGATTTTCGTGAAGAATATAGTTCAATCTAATGGCCTCTGGAATATTTTCAAAAATGAATGCCTCTAACAGTAAAAAAAAGTTTTGTGAAAATTGTCAAAGAAAAAACAGGTTTTCTCAAGTTAACTTGTTTGAACTTGTTTTTATCCAAATTTATACATCGGATTCAAGTTCAGGACATTGAATTCAGTCGGAAAAGATACCAATCTTGTCGTGATCGATTCTTTATGGCCCAGGAAAAAAAAGAGCCACCCAGCCGAGTTTCGCCCTCCCCCGCGACCTCCCTTCAACAATGATCGACACTTTTTGTGCCAAAATTGTATCAACGGGATGTGATGCGTCGAACTACAACGTATTTGCATCCAATGGATTGACGGGTTCCATCGGGTTCCGTACCTTTAATTTTGAGTTGCAATTTTTTACCCCCCCTCCAATAACTCGAAGCCCCGGGGTGCGATTTTTGACAATTTCAGATATGTAGTGGGGCACTTAATTCTGAACAGAATATCAAATTTTCAGGACGTTCATATCTCTGTCGAGGTTTTGGCAATTTTTTCACCATGTTTCCTGTACTAAAACAAAGTTGGCCTTAAAATGTATTAAAACAACGTATAAAGGCAGCATTTGGAACTTTGCTTGTGAAAATGCACTCCTCACTCATTTCTACATGTAGTTTTAGCTAAACAGAACTAAAAAATACCGACTGCGGTATCAGAGACCGGCCAGGAACCATTTTTGCAGAATTTACCCCTAGCAGGTATATTAACCGCAATACAGTGCCTCTGGTGCAAAATCTTCTGTGGCGCCACATCTGGAATTGCAAAAGAGGGTCTTCTGAACACGTATGCCAAATTTCATGCTTTTATCACAAAATGCACAGATCATTCCATTTTTGGCCGTTAACCCCGCCACTACTATAATTTAGCCTAACTTCACTCAAGTCACTGCTACTGTTGCCACTGGTTGTATTCATTTGGAACTTGACCAGACATTAGGCAGTGTTTGCAAAAACCAAGGATGTCTATACTACTGGCTGGATAAGAAACTTCGCCGCCATCTTGTAGCTTGATTTGAATCTGTGACCGTCGGGATTGTCATCGTGACATTCGTGATGGACGCCGCCAGCCTCTTGTGCATCCATGGCGAATTATCGTTGATTATGCCGCGCAAGCCCAATAGTGTTCGCAACAAGCGGACCCCGCAACATAACACACTTTTTGTTGCAGGTAATTGACTAATTGCTATCATTTTACAAGACCGGGCCCATACCGGGCCTGCCAGCAAACTTCTGAACGACAGTTTCGAGCGTGCTCCGACTGAACGTGACTATGGTTACGGGTGGCGGACCAGTCGCGGACAATAACACTTCGACCGTCGGGATTGTCAAATCTTGGCTTCACCTTTCTACGTCAAAACCGGCGAAGCTTCTTGTCCAGTCAGTATAGACGTCCTTGGCAAAAACTAATGTAGACTGAACTAGAGCGAATTTCATAGAACAGTTCTACCGTTCATTAGTTTTTAATTCAAAAAACAAAAAATTCAACCATGACACCCTGTATCTTTTTTAGAAAGCGAGTGAAATGCATACAATTGTTACAGTTTTCTGCATACAGGTTTTCAATTAAACAGTCGTCTCTGTCGGATAACACCCTCATGAACGCGTAGCTATCGCTATCTCACTTTATTGAAGACCTCTATAAGGAGGACTAGGAGAATATTTTTTGATCTGTTAAAATGGAGAGACCCTGTATAGGGATGTTCCGGTGCACTGTCGCACGCTAGGGTGCATGTTCAGATCACCCAACTGGCCTGGGATCCGGCGACTGCCGACTGTCAAAAATCCTCGGACAAATGATCAACAGTTGGAAGCGTTTATGGTTGTGTGTGGAAGTTTTGATGCGTATCGATTGCGTATTGCGTGTGCCATCGATTTTTTGTTTTCTGACATGTTTCTAACTAACTTTCCCTATGTGCCACTTCATCACTAACACTAACCTAACTTAACTCAACTAACCGTTCGACTTTTTCTTCGAGGATTTCGCCGTCAACTGTCAAGCTGCGTGTGCCGACTGTCAAAAAACCGGCGCATGCTTCCGTCACATTAAAAAGGGCAGGAACTACCCTACTACCCTACTAGTCTGAAACGATTAGGTACATCAAGCTTTGTTGACGGCCGTGCCACTGAAGTAATTTCTTTAGGGAGACTATACCTACCAATATACCAGTTACCTAGTTACTTTAGTTTTGCAAAATTATTGTAAAAATTAGGTATAAGTATAGGTGAATAATAATATTCATTGTTGTTGTTTGAGCAAAAATAAACATCCCTGAGTGTAGAGTTCGATCACTCCAGACTCCAGCCGAAAATTTCAGGTCCA
Source organism: Anaspis maculata (assembly GCA_949128115.1). Classification (NCBI taxonomy): domain Eukaryota; kingdom Metazoa; phylum Arthropoda; class Insecta; order Coleoptera; family Scraptiidae; genus Anaspis; species Anaspis maculata. Next base: position 89,642,559 of record OX421961.1, on the reverse strand, counting down.
TTAGCTCTGGATGTCTTGTGTCAAAAAATTGTATACGATGCGGAAAAAGCAACGGGTAGAAAGAATTAAAAATATCTCGGGCTAAGGTGGCGAATGAGGAGGTGCAAGTATACTTAAAAGTTCCAGAGACGCCGGGGATGTATGATGAATGGTTCGGAAAAAATGGGGTGCGAGGTATTACGAGAAGTACACAATCAATCAAATTCAATCGGGTCGGAAAGCAACCGTATTCATAAAGTTTTTTTTTTTGTTATTCAGATGGAAATTTACATTCGAAGAGAGAGCGAAGACGAGATCTTTTAAAATTGCCTCTCACATTACAATAAGGGCATTATGTTCTTATCGTAGGCCCAAGACCCTGATTTCGGGTGTCTTTTTCATATTATGTATGTATGTATGTACAAGGTGTTCACGATAAAATTCACCCCCCCTCTAGGAGATTCCCCTTTGAGATATTTTGAAAAACTAAGAACTTTTTCTCAACAATTTTTCCTAGGGATCTTGAATCGATCGTCTAAAAGTTTTCAATTGGTACCGTATACAGGGTGTGACATGTAACTTTTTTATTTCAAATACAACACCCTATATTTTAATACGTCATTTGATGAAGCCTTTCTTTCTGATTACAAAAATATATAACATTAATGATTTACTTTGACAAGAGGCTGTCAAAAAAATTATAAAATAGGTAGTCAAATAAATCTAAAATTAAAAATTACGCGACACCCTGTATTAGGAACGAATTGGACCATTTTTCCATGCAAAGTTGAACTCCGCAGATAAAATGCTGCGAGAATAACTTTTTTTAAGTGAATTGAAGAAACCAAAGCCATCTTGCCGCGAAACAAAATTATGTGACTACCTATTTTATTATTTTTTCGAAAACTTACTTGTCAAAATAAATCATAAGTGTCATATATATTTGTAATCAGAAAAAAAGGCTTAATCAAATAACGGAATAAAATATAGGGTGTTGCATTTAAAATAAAAAAGTTACATATCACACCCTGTATACGGTACCAATTAGAAACTTTTAGAGGATCGATTTAAGGTCCCTGGGAAAAATCGTGAAGAAAAAGTTTTTAGTTCTTCGAAATATCTTGAAGGGGAATCAACTGGAGGGGGGTGAATTTTATCGTGAACACCCTGTACCTGTAGGTAAATTATGTATGTATATTATGGAACTTGCGCTTAGCAATATTGAAAAATTAAAGTCTTGCAACAGCAGGTGGTGGTAATAGAACAATAACAATTATAAGTAGGTAATTATAAACTGAAAATAGATAATACAGACTATCGTGGTTATAAATAATGACTAAACGCAAGCATGGTGTTGAGGTTTTGATATTGGCAACCTTGGATGAATTGTGGTTCCAATTATTGCTCGTACCTACTAACGTGCAAAAGCAATTTAGACAATATATTATTTTCAAATAAACATTTGAAGCCAATTACTAACACGGCGAAGAAAAATTGAGCAATGACGTCCAAAAAAAAAAATAAGTGCAATAATGAAACTGCAATTGAAGTATCTACTAATCAGGTATTAGTTTTGCAGAATATCTAATAATAAGTGGGATTGGCAATATCAGCAATATTGGAACTGCTGAGCCTGAGATGCAATTGACCTTATACATATAATAGGGCTGACATATACAAGGTGTCAATTCGAAAACTTCCCACCATCAAATCAAGTCTGCAGCTGGAGCTTCTCACTGTTTCCCCAGTTTGGCGCTACGATTTTTTTTTCGGTCGCTCACCCGGATTTTGACCAGGACAACCTCGCGTTTGGTGTAGAACTCAACTCAAATGTCTTTTCCTGCTGGAGGATGGACACTTTTCCAAAAATTCCAACTAATATCGGAAGAGATTGCATTGGGCGTCGTGTGGGATCATTCCAAATGCGACACGGTTTTGGTGGTCCAGCGGTGATTTTTTAAAAATTGCACATTCTGCGAAAAAAAAAAAACTACAGTGCCAACTTCAAATTTCGGCTGCGACAAGCTTCACGAAATATTCATTTCGCTGCGAGTCATAGTTGAAAAAAAAAAAGATTTATCAATTTTTGGGGTGAAAATTTCCCAAATCCGACCAACAGTTTTCGAATCCCCCCCCCCCCCCCCGGAATACTGCTTTGTAACATTCCATCCCGCCGCGTATGAAAAGATAGCTGGTGCTTGAGTATTTCCCAATGATTTTCATTCATAATTTTTTCAGCTGAAATCTCCGAAACTACTCAATAGATCCGAACCAAAGTGGACAGGAAACAACACAATAAAACAATAAAAATTCAGTCTGCATTCGGAGTTTTCCATCATTGCCCAGTTGAGCGCTATGAATTTTTTAACTTTTTCCTGGTCGATACCAGCTCGGGATGGCTGTCCGCGTGGCTTTTGGCTGAAGCAATGGCACTTTGTGTGTTTTCAAACTGTGTCATGACATTCCGAAACATATTTCGACACATATTCTGACATTCTGTTTCAATTATCAACAGGCTGTGTTTTGTAAACAACAGGTTCAATATAAGATGTCCCCAAAGAGAGGAGTCCAAGGGAGTTAAATCCGGTGATCTGACTGGCCACGTAACTGCTCTTCTTCGGCCAATCCATCCACCGAGAAATCTTCGGCCTCACCACTGTCTAGTCACCATTCAAGTTGCCCTGGATGAATAAGGGACCAATAGAGGGGTTTCCCAAAATACCTGCTCAAATAATAACCTCGATAATAACTTTCTCATCTCTCAAAGTTTGTAATAACCAGTAGGTACTTAATACCCCTATCTGGACAAACTCTAAGGCTAAGGAAATGAAACAGGAAAGTTGAATTAATGCTGATCATGTGTCCCCCGACCCCGAATATATTTAGTACCTATCAACCTGTCTCGAGATTTCTTTGAGAAACCTTTTTCAAATGAGAAATCAGAGGATGGAAAGTTTTCAAATTGACAGCCTGTATAAGTAAGCACCTTAGCGAAGTTCAATTTAGTAATTCACTGATGGATGACTTTTGATAAAAGGTGACACCAAAATTCAATGCATAATGTAAGGCTCAGAGACACCATTTTGTTTAATTTGCATCGATTTTCAGCATCATCATGGTGTATTATTGAAAGTTACACATGCGGTTTGCGTTTCTTGAAATTGAATGATCGATTACGCAAAATTATACATTGTGCAAGTTTTCAGTGTAGGAAAGCTACCTACCTATACCTATGGCGATTAAAAAAAAACTGTCTAGTGCTTCTGTGAGGCACGTCTCGAAAATTCACCGAGTAATTTCACCGGCAGCCATTCGCAAACATATTTACCAGAAAATCTACAGTTAGGCCCCGCTTTTCCCATTAAAAGTCCTCTAGAGTGTTTGTCATCCGAATCGACGCAACGAGGTGATAATCACCAGCTAATGAAAATTAAACCTGCGGCATTTACTATACCTGCGACAAACAATAACAATAACCTCAGCTCCATTATGAGTGGCTTTTATTTTCCGGAAAGACAGCGTGAAAAGCGCGTCCTTTTATTTATTTATATTTTTTCAAAATTCCTGGTCCGCACGGATAATCGTGGCAAACGTACATGTTGTTAAATATTAAATAATGCGTTTGTGAGGGGAATAAAAACGCAATTTACCTTCGGTTCGGTGGTGGTGCCTTTCTATAAATGGAAGAGGGATATAATAAAGTGAAAAGGCATGAGGCTGACAGGGCCGTTCCCAGGGACATTCAAAGTCATGCCGTTCTGTTATCATGCAATGTTTCGTGAAAATGGGTATAGCTACGGGCTCCGTAATCTGCGAAGCTAGATGGAAAATTTAAAAATAACCGTCAACGCTTTCGAACGTACACATTAGAGATAAATAACGTAAAAGCTTCCGTGTACGTATAGATTTGAATGAAGCATTACAATGCACAATCGCACACTGTATCTGTATGTTTGATTGTTTGCCATGGATTCACTACCTAAATATCTACATAATTATTATCTTGGGAGAAACGCAAGCTCATTTACTAATAAAAATAACCTTATATAGTTAGCTACTAGCGTACGTAACCAAAGCTTTCGCAAAAAAGCGATCCCTAGTTGTGGTTAGGGGATCAGCACCATGAAATCAGGCCAACTTTGCAGAATGATTTTGGAAGTGGAGACTTGAAAAAAATCGCTCAAGTGTAAAACTTTCTAAATATTTGCAGATTCGGCCGAAAATGGTGTACCTATTGCAGCAATCTTTTGTCGACTCCAGGAAATTTTATTGAGCATGAGCTTGGCCACCAATGCACGAGCAAATAGTTCAGAGATAGGTTTCAAAGCTTTGGACTCTAGCCAGGTCGTGGTTCAGCCGGGCTACAGTTCTTTTGTTAAAAAAATTACTAGTTAGAAAGAGTTTAAGTTATAAATTTGGGCTTGTAGCGTTTGTTAGAAAGTGTCCCGATAATACCCGAAGGCCGATCTGTTATGATATACTAGAGAACCTGAAAACACTGCCCTGGCCATGGTTAGATCAATCTCTTCGTGATTTTCTAACACACGCTCCTTCTAACTTGCGATCCACCGGTTACCGTCAGTTCCACAAAAAAGATGATCAGCGATCAAGGCTGATTGCAGATTAACTGAACTTTTTTTTGCTAAATGCTAGGTGGTTACTCACAAAAAATGCCTGAAATATGTACTAGACCCATCATCTTTCCGATATTGAGGGATAAACCAGCATTTCCATTGATCAGTCAGCTACAAATTGACAAACAAAAATCGCGAATCAACTAATCTCGTATTATCTGTTTTGTGGAACCCACGGCTAGTATCAGTGGTTAGAAGTAGTGTATGTTAGAAAAATTACACTGAAGCGTAGCTAAGCGAAGCTTAGAAAATTGACCTTGATCTCTTGAAGACACGTTCGTAGTAAGTCGAGCTTTGGTCAACTTATTATACATTTTTATATGGAAGTAGGTATGTATGTATTGACGATGTCATTATATCTGTGCCATGGAACTAACCATTTTGAGAAATGAGGTTCCATACTCCCAGCTATTCTGACAAGGACAACACGACCTGACCTGACCTGACCTGACCAATTTTCTAAGCTGACCTTTTTCTAACATACACTATTTCTAACCAACGCTATTTACAGGTGGATCGCAGGTTAGAAGGAGCGTGTGTAAGAAAATCACGAACGAAGTGATTGATCTAAACATGACAGTGTTTTTAAGTTCTCTAGTATATCTCAACAGATCGGCCTTCGGGTATCATCGGGATGCTTTCCAACAAACGCTACAAGCCCAAATTTCTAACATACGTTTTTTCTAACTAGTGATTTTCCTAACAAAACGACCGCCACCGTTCCGCCGCTTCTCCAATGGAAAATTGTTCAGACGTTTTAGATTCAGAATTCATTCCTCCCAAGCGTATATCTGAAATTCATCAAAATCCCAGTAGAGCATGATGTCTGTCTGTGGGTGGATGGTTGTGTATGTCTGCTAGTAATCTTACACGACTTGAAATTTGGAACCATGTCCAAACACATAATAAAGACTCTATTCTGGAAATGCTTTGTTTTGGAGATATGTACAGGGTGTTGACATATCTGCGTCGCTGATGGATAATTCAGATATTTGTAAGCAAAATAATAGGCTACTGGACATCAATCGCATTTCAGTATAAAACTATCATAAACCTGATAAATATCTGAATGACGAATTTGTAGTTGGAAAAGTTTTTCGAAATATGATTACATTTCGGTAAAAAATCAATTTGAAAGTGGACTTATTCAAATCAGGAATAATATGCTACGTCACAGCTTGAAAGTGGGCTAGGAGGTGGAAGAGAGGAAGAAGAGGGGAACGCATTTGACATTCGACTGAAGCATTCGTTCTGGATCTATTACGTAGTGATGTATTTTCACGTGCGAGCACAACTTTATCACAAGGAACTTATTTTTGACACCATTGTATGGAGTTATTATCTATTATGAAGCGAAATTGTATTAAAAAAAAACTAGATTATTTGACGTGGGCTTGACATATGGCATGCGACAATCGCAGTGCTGCCACTCATATGACACTAATAACACTGTTGTGACATTAATCCGAAGCCTGCACGAGCAAAAATAAGTGAATTTTAAGGAAGAATCGACCAAAATGTGAGGTCAAACCATAGCACTCCAGCATTTCATTATATTTTTTTGGTATAAATCAGTTCAAAACGAGAAGGTGTTCTTCAGTCATTGAATGGCCAACTAGATTTTCTATTGGCTCTTCAAAATGTGACGTCACGCACTTGCCGCGCCATTCAAACAGACAAATCTTTTTCATGTTTTTTTTTATATGTTCAAAAACTTTTTTAAACAAAATTATCTTGCCAATGCAACAATTTTGGGAGATCTTTCATGAAAAGAAATGAAAAAACCCATGTCCACTAGCCTATTGTCATCATTTCAAAGCAGGCGTTCATTCAAATAAGTAAAGGTACCGACTCTGTGTAAAATTGGAATCCGGTATTTTCAGTGAGGCAGAACGTATATCTGGAACGAAGCATTTCTGGACACAGGTATATTCAAACATGGCTTTTGATGAGAAAAATACCCTTGGAGTTTGTTATACCACCAGTTAAACAATATGTCACAGAAAACTGCGTCATTTCAAGAAGAATACTGATGATCACAAATAATAGGTAGGTAAACCTTCATCATCGTATTTGAATTTTTGTTCCTTTCTGCGATGAACAAAGTCCATCTAAAAGTAATCGGCTTGTTCATGGGCTACTGTTTTTTAGAATAAAATAAAAGAATTATTTCTGCGGAACCACCACTTAGCCTGACTCGTTTCGTTCAAAACAAAATTCCCTCTCGTCTTACACGCTCGAAAAAGTTTTTATAGATAAAAATGTGGCGACCCTGTTAAGCTCTTGATTGATCTTTGGTTGATTCATCCTTCTCGCACCGCTTTTGCTCTTGTCCCTCGGGGTTCGTATATCGAATCCAGTGCTCCGGCTAATTCTTTCATAATCTTTTTTATTGCATCTCAGAACAATACCAACAACTTTTATCCTTGGTAATGCACGATGTTAACAAGGGACGTGAAACCAATTCTGAAATATACTACATTCTCTATGATTTCAAAGGAAATCGAATACCATTCTAATCAATGTGATTGTGATAATTTTTACTGTTAATCACTCCATTCCAATCTAAACTCCACGCTGATGCAAGTATATATGCCACACGCACTACATATTCAATCAAGTTGTCCACAACCCTCCCTACGCTCAAACAGCAGCGCCCAAATAGGAAAGGGAGTGGAGGAAGTGTTTTTAATTTAAACTTGATTGAACTAGTCGAAACCAAAAACCAACACTTTGTTTCATCTGGGAAAGTGTTTGCTTTGGACCAACTCGATGTTTCCGGCCAACTCCCACCAGACTACTCCATGATCGGTCGTTGATGGAACTTACAGGAACAAGATAAATAAAATATCATTTTGATGGAATGGTTCCTGGTCGATATTACCATGCAACTAAACGAGCTATGCAGAGTGATTAATGATTACAAAAAGAATCACTTTCCATAATTCATATTTCTCATTTGATATTTAGTTAAACGAGATCCCACTGTTGGAGAAAAGTATTAATTTTGTCATGCAATAATAAAACGATTAGGCCGTCGGTGATTACCACCGTTATAATTCCCTTAACAGATGAATAGTTATAACAGCAATTATGCAATAAGGCTATTATACATAGCTATTGTCCCATTTAGGGAATTATAACGGTTAATGGTACTACGTTAGTAGGTACTACCATGGTAAATACCGAGGGCAACAGAGTATATAGGGCCCGAGGGGCGTAGGTTGACCGAGGTTATTGCCATCTGATTAAGCTAGTAATGTATAGACTTTCTCATAGAGGCGGCTCCCTTGCTCGTACGCAAGTCTTCATATAGACAAGTTCGAAAAATATTCACGCGTTTGTAGCCAAGTGGTGATGCGGGCAGGGATCACGTGATGCAAGTGCGACACAATGCGAGCAAGATTGAAAGCGCGCCCACTACAGCAACCAATCGAATTCGACAAATTTGAATTTCAAGCAATTCGATTGGTTTATCCACCCGAAGCACTTCTCATATAAACCCATCAGCGCAAAGATGGAGTCCACGAGTTGCCCAGCGCCCCGAGTATCTTAGGTGAATGAGAATAGCTATAGATGATTTTATCCCATACCGAATAGACCTGTTCCCGTTGAAGAGTCCAACGGTTCAACCAATCTTACGTTAAAAACAAAGTTTTTTCGATTTTTGTCTCTCAGATTATAATTTGCCTTGAAGTCCTCTATCTGCCACTGTTTTATTTAAGGTTACTCATATGAATCATCAATCACCCTGTATAGTACTCTAGTACTCGTAGTTTCTATGGAAATATGATCTATGAAGCGATTGTACCTAGGGCAGGTTTCTGGTTTTATCAGTTCATTTCATTGCGGAAGTTGAGGCGCATACATTACCGCCCCGAAAATACGTGAAAAGGCGGTCTACGTCTCGCTATTTTGCAGAAGTGCCAGCTCCGGGATTTAATTCAAGTTCGTTATCAACGGAACTTCTGTTTGAGCGGTTACCGGATTGTTCGTTCTTTTATTGCATTACAAAGTTACGACAGGCCAGATGCCTTGTGAAGATAAAGAGTTTTCTGAATTATTGCTTCGAATAATTTTAACATACTTTAATACCTTATACTATCAATGCCTAAGTAGGTAGACGTCAAGAAACAAAAATCATCATAATTGTAATATAAAGTCCTCGTCTCCTCTTACTCCTATATGGGGCGAATAAAAAATTATTTATGAAAAACGAATAGTTTAGGGTTATTGTTGTCTCCTGGGTTTATTATACCTGAAACGAAGATGATTTCCACCAAGTAAGGGTTCCTTGGTTCTCACGTTGCTTTATAATAGAACAAATGGCGCAAAGGTAGTCAAAAATCTAGAGCTCCTCTCCTTCTCGTGCAAGTTCTTGTCTTTCTCCTTCCTGGAAGATCGCAGCAGTTCAGGGTCTTATTCCTTCTGCAATTTAATAGCAAATCTAACTATGAGTGGATCTCGTCAGAAGATGACAAAAACTTATATACCATTTTGCAAAGTTCGGCCTAATAACGAAGATACAGCCCTTCAAAGTTGCCTTTTTTCAAATTTCAAAAATTTGTAACTCAGTGACGTTTAGATCAAAACAACTTGAATTCAACATAGACTGATTTGACGAAACTGTCTACCGACCTGCTAAATTTTGAAAGAATCCAAGCAGGGGTGTAGGAGTTATGAGGGTCGATAATTTAGAAGCATCCGAAGAAAAGTTTAGTCAAGGTGATCCCTAATAACTTCTACGCCACTGATTGGATTCTCTCAAAATTTGGCAGGTTGATAGATAGTTACGACCTACCAGCTTATGCTAAATTCAAGCTGAATTTGTGGAAACGTCCCAGAGTTAAAAAAATTTGAAATCCGAAAAAAGTGAACTTTGAAGGACTGTATCTTCGTCATTAGGCCGAAATTTGCAAAATAGTATATAGGTTCTTGTCATATGTTGAGTGCGGAGAGTTCAACTCACAGTTGAATTTTTTGCCATCATCGCTGAAACAATCTGTATTACCTACATTTGAGTGCCGTCTTTGCATGTGCGAAACTGCGCATGGCTCCTTGTGGCCGAAGACAAAAGCGCTTGCGTGAAAATCGCATCTCGAACCTGCGTTATGAATAGAACAGAATAATAGAATAGAATAATTTTGATCCACCATCATTGCCACATACAATATCAGCTCTATCAATACAAGAGCGAACAAAAATGCTCAACAACAACAACAAGAAAAACAAAATGTATGGATAAAACAACAAGGAATTGACGCCATACAGCAATATCACTCAAGAAACTCCCGTGCCGAATATGTAGTCTGTTGAAAAGTCTGAAAAGTTCGTACACATGTGGTTAGTACGAAGGCGCAGAGCGGACATGGAAGATATTTATTTGTAATTGCGACTTTTTTTTGTCAATTGCCACTTTATTCTAGCAATTGCGACTTTTTTCTGTCAATTGACACTTTATTCTGACAATTACGGCTTTTTTGTGTCAATTGTCACTTTTTTCTGGCAATTGCGACTTTTTTTTTGTCAATTGACACTTTATTCTGGCAATTGCGACTTTTTTTCTGCCAATTGCCACTTTATTCTGGCAATTGCGACTTTTTTCTGTCAATTGACAATCTTTTTCTGTCAATTGCGACTTTTCAGCACATTTGGATAGAAAATGATGTATACAGGGTGGTCCAGGTTATAGTAGCAATAATTCACCATTCGATGGTCCATCAAAAACTAGGTCGACATGCATGATTTGATTATTCTCCAAAACGCTTCCTAAGGAGATATAGCCCTTCAAAGTTCAGTTTTTAAAATCATTTTTTTGCAATAACTTTTAAGTCAGCAAAGCGATTTTTACCAAATTTTGTACAAATACTTATGGAATAAATGCCCATCACTTGATGTGGATCACTTTAGTCAAAATTGTGCAGTGGCGTAGATACCGGAGGATTGCTCAACTTCTCCCACCCCATTTTCTACGCCACTGAATATTTTTGGGAAATTATACTTTTTTTTAATTTCTTGTTCAATTTAAAAGAAAAAGTTACTCTTGTGAAATTTTGATTAGAGGCTTCATTTCTGAGATATTTGGGTTTGAAACTTTGAAAAACACCTCGAAATCGTGACTTTCAAAGGCCTAAAAACTAAAATCCAAGAAAACTCATGATTCCTCAACTGGAATAAAGTTTCCAGGTCGTTTAAGTTGATTTACTGCCATTTTTAGCTAAGAAGCAAAGCGTTTTCAGAAAAAAGACAATTTGGGCTCTGGAAAGTGGCGATTGCGAGATGTTTTCCAAAGTTTAAAACCCAAATATCTCGAAAATTAAGCCTCTAAACAAAATTTTACAAGAGTAACTTTTTTTTCCAAATTGAACAAGGAATTTTAAAAAGGTATAATTTTTTAGAAATATCCAGTGGCGTAGAAAATGGGGTGAGAGAAGTTGAACAATCCCCCGGTATCTAAGCCACTGGACAATTTTGACAAAAGTTATCTACGTCAAGTGATGGGTATTTATTTCGTAAGTATTTGTACCAAATTTGGTCAAAATTGCTTTGATGGCTTGAGAGTTATTGCAAAAAGAAGATTTTGAAAACTGAACTTTTAAGAGCTGTATCTCTCTTGGGAAGCGTTTCAGAAAAAAATTAAATTATGCATGTCAACCTAGTTTTCGATGGACTGGACTATCGAATGGTGAATTATTGCTACTATAACCTGGACCACCCTGCATATGGCCGGTTTGTCCGTCTGTCTGTCCGTCCGTTATTTGTCCGTTCGTCCATCTGTCATTCTGTCCGTGTAAAAGTTGAGAAGTTGTACTGCTTCTCGGGAAATAAAGCTAGAGCCTTAGAACTTTTTCCGGTTAATAGCTTAGGCCCTCAAGAGTGGCCTATGGGCAGACTGTATTTCATGTGGCGCTGCCATCCTGGTAGCCATATAGAAATTTCTCATCAGTGGAACGGAACCTCGAACGGAACTTACTCTGATCTCGTATGAACATTCTTACTTTCAAGCTCAGTTTCATGATTACGTCGCCATCTTGGCCGCCACATCGAAATTTCTCATTATTAGAACGATTGTCATGAAACGTGAAACGTAGGTACTCTTTTCTCGTATGAATCCGCTTCAGATCCATTCGCTCTAAATCCGCTCTAGCGGATCATGAAACTCAGCTTGAAAATAAGAGTGATCATACGAAGCAAGGGTAAGTTCCAAGTTTCAGGAAAATCGTTCCACTAATAAGAAATTTGAATATGGTTACCAAGATGGCAGCGCCACCATGAAATCCAGTGTGCCCATTGGCCACCCCTGAGGACCTAAGCTTTCCATCGGAAAATGCTCCAAGGCTTTAGCTTCATTTCCCCGATGAGGAGTACAACTTCCTAATTTCTACACGGACGGACAGACAGACACACAAATCGGCCTGATCGGCCATATCAAAGTGATTTTCTATCGAAATGTGCTAAAAAGTCGCAATTGACAGAAAAAAGTGTCAATTGACAGGAAAAAGTCGCAATTGCCAGAATAAAGTGTCAATTAACAGAAAAAAGTCGCAATTGCCAGAATAAAGTGACAATTGACAGAAAAAAGTCGCAATTGCCAGAATAAAGTGGAAATCGACAGAAAAAAGGCGCAATTGACAGAAAAAAATCGCAATTGCCAAAATAAAGTGTTAATTGAAAGAAAAAAAGTCGCAATAACAAATACATATCTTCCATGTCCGCTCTGCGCCTTCGTAGGCTAGTTAACTGCCAAGGCGATTTTTTTCCCAGAAATAGTGTCAAGACACCATTTGGCGGCAAATTTCTGCAAACTCGATACCAAGTTGGGGCTGAGACCGCAGTTAGTGCGGTTACCATAGCAACGACGGATACCAACCAATCAAACCGCTGTATTTGGCGAGTTACGCCGTCCCAAACTTTGCGCCTGCAACTTGGTATCGAGCCCTTAGTTCCAAAAATTATCCAGACCGGGTCACTGGAGGTATACAAAATAATAACAAAAGTTTCATACCACGTGTTGAGTCGGTAGATGAAACATAAAAGAATTGATTGAGCTTGGGGTGTAACTCACGGTTTTGCCTGTGACCACTCAGTAATTCACTTCAGTATCAGTAAAATGTTTCAAAGTGGGACCAGTATGTAATCAGACGATGTTTGTCCAACAGTCCGTATGGACCGTCAGCATACCGACCTTATCAAAACATCATCAAAGTAACAAAACAATGTGACGCATTATGCGGTTTTCTTTTAGTGATACTAAACGAAAACTTTTATTTTGTTTTTACTTCAGAAATTTATTGGATTTGGCCATTTGTGCCAAATGCGCGACAATTAATAAAGTTAATGGCACAATTACTGAACATAAATAATTCATAGTCAATATCTATCCCTGGGTGAGCAAAACCTTTGTCGGTCACGGTATGTAACAATAATATTAATTATTGTGTGCCGTATAGGTACATCGCATTTATGTATTTGTAATAAAAAAAAGTGTATAGGTATAAAGCGTAGTGGAATGGGTACTGCTCGCTTGAATTATTAATAGGTGTGTTTACATGCTGAGAAGCTTTTTTTTAGTAGGTATTAAGTCATTTCCGGACAACGTGCTTCTCAAATGAAAACTGACAGTTTTCAAATAGCGACTATTAAACTTCAGACGGGCTCTGAACCAGCTATAGGTGAAAAGGAATAATACCCGATACGAGCTTGACTATACTCGAAATAATAAGAAAGCTTGATTCAGTGTGTAGCAAATTCTTTTTTACTTCAACCTTCAAGTACACGATGGGATTCTATTCGAAATTACAGATCTTCGAGAAGCATCTTGCTACGTACTTTTTTAGCAAGAGCTCAAAGATCATCAATCTAATTTATTCAAATAAATAGTTAAGGTAGGTACATTGATGAGTAGGTAGGTATACCTCTAACAAGTTTGTTCGCGCTGGTGCGTCAATCAAGCACCTTAATTAGCACTAACTTATCTTAGAATTCCATCAGATATCTTCGTTGAACTTAGTCAGGGCTGTAACAAGATCACCAGTTATGAACATTTCATTGTGGCACCGAGAATTGCAGGCGTTGCATCCATCTAGGTGAAGTTACGAACTCCAAATTGACTTTCAGCATATCCCGGATTTACCCTACGGGAAATGCTAATTGCGTCAATACCATACATACGCTAAGGAAGCAAGCGAATATTACGTCACGTAAGAGGAAGTCGCTTTCAATTAGTCCATCATCACAGTTCAATTAGGCACATTATGGAAAGCGCTCTCCCAGGTGTACTATACAATTCTCTTCCTTTTTTATACGCGTGCATCTTCCCAACGGAGGTTGGCTATAACCGCACCAAAGAAAACATCCCTCACACAAAAGGATATCGGCTCTGCTCGGGTGACATTCCTGCGAACTATAAAATTTCGAATATAAAATGAAAGTCAATTTTGCAGAAGTGATTTCACCTTCAAAGCTCGGCGAATCCTTTCCGGAATAGAAAAGGTTTCTTCTCTATTTCATACGTGCACGGCAAGGCTCTTTCCACAGCTCGATCTATTATATTCGAATCGCACACTTAAAATATCATCAAGGCGCGAGGAAAGATCGAGGAACGGGAAGCTGTTCAAGTGGCTTGCTTATTCTGCGACTATTATTATTCAGAGGTACAAATTGAATTATTTAAATAACAGGTGTCAGTATATGTATTGCGAGATTTATTGTGATTTGATGTCCAGTGTCCACAATTGAAGGGTATTGATGTGACTGATTGAGACATTACACGAAATATCCTTCACAGAATCCATACAAATGTCGATATTGCCGTCGTTATCTTCAAACGAAAAAAAAAACGTAATTTCAAGCAAGCTTCTGGTTAACCGCAAGATTTGGGAAATTAAAATGTCCTCTAAAAGGCACAGGTGTCTATAGATTCTTGCGTAACGACTTCCCTCTTAAAAAAATGATTAAATCTCGTAATGACTGTAATCAGGAGCGGGAGTCTTCAGCTCCCTCGTTTCTCTTTATAGGTAGAAGCTGATGTTCAAACAGCCGGGTAAATATTTCCGATGGATTGGTAATTTCCAACGGCGTTCGAGCACTTTACCGTCAATCTTGTCAACTTAAATTTTCACTCCGGCATTTTCTCTCCTCTCCTCGCACATTCGTGCAATTTCCAGAACAGAACTAGTTTACCATTTTATCGCACACTTTCAGCCACACACATATACATGCATGCACACCTGACTGATCCCGGCAGCCGGCATCAGGCGTAACATTATCAACCAGAAACGTGAATCTTCAGAAGTTTCGGGATAAGCCAAGTGTGTTGTTGTATCTACCGACATGGTATACTGAAGCATTAGTTCTCATAAATAATTGAATAGGGCCGTTCGGACATTGGATATTCAAATTTTTGACCGATGCCGCATTAAAATTTTATGAGAATAACGTCGTTAGGGGCCGACTGAATAATTAGGCAAACAAATTCAGGTTTTATTGCTGCCACAACAAACAGACTGTCTCTAACTTAGTTTGTCTTCACACTGGAGTTCTAAAATAAAATTTATCTTATTGACCGATGGCGTCAGTTTTTAATTGAATCGGTGGAGAACGATGGCAGTTTAATTATTATCAAAAATTCCATTATTGACGTAAAAGACACTTTCTGAACTTGTTCAAGTGGTAATTGTGGGATGTAATAAAAAAAATTCCCGCAATAAGTCGTTCCATTGGAGCTGATTCCATAATAATTATCATTGGCGATGCGGTATAAAACTGAATGATGAGTGTCGCACAAATTAGATTAGATACCAACCAAGAAGTCCAGAAATTATATACCGTATGTTCGTTAAAATCATGAATTAGGGCAGGCTGTGAACTTCGAAACGTATGTCCGAAATGTATTCCTGTAGACGGGTCATCATGTTGACATCAAATGAGTGATTATTGATAAATGCACGACATACGTTTTCACTTGCATAGCCTGCCCTAATTCAAGATTTTGACGAACATATGGTAGATAGAGATACCATATAGTCCTAGCGGTACACGTAAAAATGGCTCTAATTGTGACAAAAGTGTGAAATTTGGTGTGTGGGCTCCTTAAAGCATTTAAAAGGTTTTTAGAAGGGGAGCCAAGAGAAATTTTGATTTTGATTTTTTAATTTTTTGTGACGTCATTTTTTTTATTTTTTTTTTCATTTTTGCAACTATTCAAGATTTTTTACTTTTGCTTTTGTATTATGGTGAGTAACTGCTTAATCCAAGAAACGGAAGAGAAAATTTGCGAAAAAAATTAACTGAACTGAAATGATAACGTTTTTTGTAAAAATCAATTTTTTAAATTTTTTTCAAAAAATACTGTGAATATGTGAAAAATTAAAAAAGGAAATTATCCCTCAAAACAAGCCCTATCAGAAGTTAGGGAAGTTTTTCTCAAAATTCTAAGCCGTTTTCGAGATATTTGGAAATATGTTATTTCTTGCGACTGTTTCTTCGTATTAGCTCCTATTTCATCAAACATATAACAGGGTTCTTTTTTCTTGAAAATATACTTCAGAATGATCAGACCGAAGATTTCTTAGAAGTTCATTGTAAATTGTAATTTTTCCAGTGGCGTAGATCATAAAAATTCAAATCGTTTCTACCCTCTCACCAAACTTTCTACACCATTCGATTATTTGAAAAATACATGACATTTTGGCATTATGATGATCATCCAAGATCACTTAGCATGACACTTCATTTAAAAAGCACACAATTTTTCCGCTGATCAGATCGACTGCGAAACAATGCATCTTGTATCATCTCCTCGATCATCTCCATCATGACTGTTTCAGATAAATTATAGTTGATTGTCCCCCCCCCCAGAGTTTTTGAATAGGATGTCATAACAGGTGGCTTTTGATGATCATCTTGTCAAATAAAATACAAATATTTACAAACAAATAGGTAGGTATGTTCCTATGTTCCAAACCGCAATAATTACAAAATAGATGCGATGACATGTATGCCTTCGACGCCAGTGATAGCCACTCAACCAACTTTACTGTTGATAAAGTGCAGAATTTTCAGTTTGGGGGAACAATAAACTATTATGTATCTAAAACAGTCATGATGGAGATGATCGAGGAGGTGATACAAAATGTAATGTCCGTTTTTATTACTATATTATCTTTGTAAAATTTACCTATTAATAAATGTTACTTAATATACTTAAAAAAAAGTAAATTTAGCAGCCGATCTGATCAGTGGAAAAATTGTGTGCTCAAGATCGTCGATCTCATCTTGTTTTCAAAAGAAGTGTCATACTAGGTGAACTTAGATGATCATGATGCCAAAATGTCATATATTTTCTAAATAATCGAGTGGTGTAGAAAGTACGGTGGGAGGGTAGAAATGGTTCGAATTTCCACGATCTACGCCACTGGAAAAATTACAATTTACAATAAACTACTAAGAAATCTCCGGTCTGATCATTCCTAACTATATTTCTAAGAAAAAAGAACCCTGTGATGTGTTTGATGTAATAGGAGCTAATACGAAGGAACAATTGCAAGAAATAACATTTTTCCAAATATCTTGAGAGCGGCTTGGAATTTGGAGACACACTTCAAGAACTTCTGATAGGGCTTTTTTTGAGGAATAGTTGCATTTTTTATTTTTCACATATTCACATTTCACACAAAATTGAAAAGTTTGATTTTTACAAAAAACGTCATCGTTCAATTGATTTTTTTCACAAATTTTCTCTTCCGTTTCTTGGAATAAGCAATTACTCACCATAGTACAAAGACAAAAGTAAAAAATCCCAGATATTTTCAAAAAGAAGAAAAAAAGAAAAAAAATGACGTCACAAAAAATTGAAAAAATTAAAATCAAAATTTTTCTTGGCTCCCCTTCTGAAAACCTTTTAAATGCTTTTAGGAGTCCACACCAAATTTCACACTTTTGTCACAATTAGAACCATTTTTATGAAATTTTACTAATACCGCTAGGACTATAATTCAGTGATGTAAAATACCCGGGTTTTTATACATTGTTTCGCAGCCGATCTGATCAGCGGAAAAATTGTGTGCTTTTTAAATGAAGTGTCATGCTAAGTGATCTTGGATGATCATCATAATGCCAAAATGTCATGTATTTTTCAAATAATCGAGTGGTGTAGAAAGTATGGTGAGAGGGTAGAAACGATTTGAATTTTTATGATCTACGCCACTGGAAAAATTACAACTTACAATGAACTTCTGAGAAATCTTCGGTTTGATTATTCTGAAGTATATTCTCAAGAAAAAAGAACCCTGTTATATGTTTGATGAAATAGGAGCTAATACGAAGAAACAGTCGCAAGAAATAACATATTTCCAAATATCTCGAAAACGGCTTGGAATTTTGAGAAACACTTCCATAACTTCTGATAGGGCTTGTTTTGAGGGATAATTTCCTTTTTTAATTTTTCACATATTCACAGTATTTTTTGAAAAAAATGGAAAAAATTGATTTTTACAAAAAACGCTATCATTTCAGTTCAGTTAATTTTTTCCGCAAATTTTCTCTTCCTTTTCTCGGATTAAGCAGTTACTCACCATAATACAAAAGCAAAAGTAAAAAATCTCAAATAGTTGCAAAAATGAGAAAAAAAATAAAAAAAATTACGTCACAAAAAATTAAAAAATTGAAATCAAAATTTTTCTTGGCTCCCCTTCTAAAAACCTTTTAAATGCTTTAAGGAGTCCACACACCAAATTTCACACTTTTGTCACAATTAGAGCCATTTTTATGAAATTTTACTTATACCGCTAGGACTAATAGACAGTTCTAAGAAGCATCTTAAAAAAACCTCAAGTCCAGGCCTACCTTTTTTAAATTGATCCTTGATGAATTTTGTTTTTACAACAAGTAGAACTGAAATAGTACTTGCTTGCTTTCTTTAGGTATTATTAGGTATAATAAGTACCTAGAGTACTCGGAATACCAGAGAGATGAGGAACCTGTGGGCGGAGGGAGCCCACTCAGCGGTCCACAGCGAAATCAGTCCACAGCTCAAACATTCCACCGGAAAGGAGTCCACGACTCATTTATCCCCGAGTTCTCCCACCGCGAAGACATCCACTGCTAAAACGATCCACCGGAAAAAAGTCCACCACGCATTTATTCCCGAATTCTGACACCGCAAAGACATCCACTGCTCAAACGGTCCACCGGAAAAAGGTCCACCACGCATTTATCCCCGAGTCTTCACACCGATAAATCATTCCACGGCTCAAATATCCCCCGGAAAAAAAGTCCACCGCTCATTTAGCCACTGTCATATGCCACCTCCTACACCCATAGACTATGGACGCTTCCGGACAGTTGATAAATGCGTGGCGGACCTTTCTCCGGTGGATCATTTCAGCAGTGGATGTCATCGCGGTGGTAGAATTCGGGGATAAATGAGTCGTGGACTTTTTCCGGTGGGACGTTTGAGCAGTGGATATCTTCGCGGTTGCAGAACTCGGGGATGAATGCGTTGTGGACCTTTTTCCGGTAGATCGTCTTAGCAGTGGATCTCTTTGCGGTAGCAGAACTTGGGAATAAATGCGTCGTGGACCTTTTTCCGGTGGGACGTTTGAGCTGTGGGCTGATTTCGCCGTGGACTGCTGAGTATGGACCCCGGACGGAGCCTAGCGCGAACTGACTTCATCTAGTGGTGCACCTAGTTTTACAGTGAGATTTTAGGTTCGCCTGTGACCTGGTAATGGTCCACCACTCCAGCTGACGGTGTTGCTTCCCCTATTTCAACACACGGACTCGTCCAAAACGATTTTTGTTTTTCTGTTCAGCCCCGCCCACAGGTCCCTGTGGTGTGCCGTCAACTCTACCAAGTATTACGATTCGTAAAGAGCGATCAAAAACTGAAATTGTCAAAACTGGGTAACGGCATGAAATTCTAAACGTGGCTGTGATGTCTTCTGTTTACCTCGTCACACTGAAAGCCGCGCATCTTTTATTAGCTACCTACTCGTAATAGGCTCTTTGCGTGCCTTTTTTTACTTTCATTCATAAAATCATTAGAAACGTTGTTTGCAATAATGTCCGATAGAAAAATACAGCTGAAAAAATGTGTATAGACAATACAAATAGAGAAGACCATATGTTATCACCACCGTCGTCACGGATATTGGGGCATCAAAAATCAGCCAACCTTTTCTTGAATGATGGACTCACCTGGTTCCTACGCAACCGTAAAAATCCGTGACGACATGTGTCTTTTCTATTTGTATTGTCTATACATACTTTATGAAGACGAATTGACGTTTGCCCGCCAAAAACATTGTGACTTGCGTGGTGATTATTACTGTGCGTTGATGATAAACGTCCTTGAGTTTCTACTTGACAACACTGTCACTGTCTGGGATGTGCAGTGGCGCAGTGAAGTTTGCAAAAATCTGTATACAAGCGCTCCATTTAAAAAAATGAATTTTAATTCCTTTCCGATGTTACTGTTACCTTGTCATTTCAGGGGTTTCTCGGTCCCCCTGAGGCTTTAAGCCCGTGTCTTTCGCACACGTTGAACACCGCATCATCACGCCACTGACTGGAGTATAAATGAAATTTTTACGCAGTGAACTCACATGTTTCAAGGTGGATCGAAATATCCTCACGCGCAGATATGCGGAGCGACGAAGTTCGTGAAGGGTTTGAAAATGACCTGCCTAGCAATTTTAAAGTTTTAGATTTCTATCATTTAAGAAAAACTATACCGTCCGTTTTTCTTTCAGCTTGTAGCACCTTCATTATTGGTTTCACACCCAACATATTTTACATTTTTGAAACCAGAAAAACAAGATCTTTCGATTGATGGTAAGTATATCCCATACACTTTCTATTTTCAGTAGAATGACTTTTTGGAGTAAAAATAAAGTGACAAGCTGAGGGGCTACAGCTACGGCTGATGGCACCTGCAAAGTTTTAGAGCGAAACTATCAGCGGCCATTGGCCGTATTCTCCCAGCGCCCCAGCTTGTCACTTTATTTTTGCTCCAAAAAGCCATTCTACTGAAAATAGAAAGTGTATGGGATATATGTATGTCAAATTATTCTTGACATGTTATTTTTTGACAATTGACAGAATAACACTTGTGATACATCATTTAAACCCCCAGAAAATTTTGAGGAGAAGTTATTAATTTTTGAAATAAGGTGCCTTTTACAGCTTCTAGGAGGCCTTTAAATAGAAAAAATTGTTGAATTTCAGTAATACCTACTGCTACTCAGTAAGTACCTAATAGGCATTTTCGAGGGTATTTTTAATAATAAGTAATCATATTGTTTCGACTTTTACCTGAATCGTCCAAATAATTGGGCAATTCTATAAGCCCCTTATCATTCAGTAAGCCCATCAAAAATCGAGGGGGGTCAGATCTGGCAACCTCGGATGCCATCACGTTGGGCCGGTAGTCCCAATCCACCCATCGTCGAATCTCTCATTCAAGTGATCTTGATTATCCTAGCGTTACGGGAACGCGTGTCCCGCTGTCTTATTGGAAAAAGAATCATCTATGGAAATGGAGTGGCAGTTCGTCCAAAAACTCTTCCAAACTCGTTCCAGGTAGCTAGGGATGTAGGATGTTTGACCGTTAGGGAAATGCGTTGGTTAGCACAAAATAGAAAGGGACAAAAGTACGCATCCAACCAGTCTTAGAACTGAGAACCGTGTGATGATTGAAAAAATCAAGCTCGTAATGAATGACTTATTTTTTTTTATGTTCGAGTGAGCTGGAGCCAATTTCAGAAGACTTGATGAAGTTGATGAAATTCAACAATTTTCCTTATTTGAAGACCTCTAGAGGCTATTGAAGACACCCTACTGCAAAAATGAATACACAGTTCTCCTCAGAATTTTATGGGCTTTGAAATGATGTTTCACAAGTACTATTCTGTCAATTGTCAAAAAATGACATCTATCAAAAATAATTCGACGTACCATTGATCGAAAGAACTTGTTTTCTGATTTCGGAAATATACAATATGTTGGGTGTGAAACCCATAGTAAAGGCCCTATACAAGCTGGGGCCTAAAAAGAAAAACGGACGGTATACCGTCCGTTTTTTATTTTAGGCCCCAGCCCGTAGCACCTTTATTATGGGTGTCACACCCAATATATTATATATTTTTGAAATCAGAAAAATAAGATCTTTCGAGTGATGATATGTCAAATTATTTTTGACAGATGTCATTTTTTGACAAATGACAGAATAGTACTTGCGATACATCATTTCAAAGCCCATTAAATTTTGAGGCGAACTGTGTTGTTATTTTTTGAATAGGGTGTCTTTTACAGCTTCTAGGGGTCTTTAAATAGGAAAACATGTCAATTCCAGAAATAGCCACTCAATAAGTGATAGATATTTTTGATATCAACTAATGGTGATGATCAAATTTTCAAATCGTCTAAATTATTGGGAAACTCTATCAACACCTCATCTTTCAGGTGACCTCATAAAAAAATCAAGGGGGGTCATATCTGGCAAGCTTGGATGTCATCGCGTTGGGCCGGTGGTTTCAATTCACTGATCGTCGAATCTTTCATTCAAGGAACAAGGAGGCGGTCATTTCGAGCAACTTTTTCAACACATTTTTCGTTTCATTGTGATTAATCAATGATTATTATCATTAGTAACCATTAAAAATAGGTACCTGCTTCACCTACTTACTTATTATGTATTTCTGAAATTCAACATTTTTCTCCTATTGGAAGACCCCTAGAAGCTGTGAAACATACCCGATTTCAAAAATGAAAACACAGTTCTCCTTAAAATTTTATTGGCTTTGAAATGATGTATCACAAGTACTATTCTGTAAATTGTCAAAAAATGACATCTGTCAAAAATAATTTGACATATCATCAGTCGAAAGATCTTATTTTTGTGATTTCAACAACATATAATACATTAGGTGTGAAACCCATAATAAAGATGCTACGGGCTGGGGCCTAAAATAAAAAACGGACGGTATACCGGGTGATTATTTAAAAACTTTCTACCCGTAATAACTTCCGATTCCTAGTGAATATTTCATCGAGCAAAACAGGTCGATCTTTATATCGAGGGGGACATCTGAATCATACATTGGCGAATTTCTTCAAATCCTTCGCACTCACCCACCCCAACTTCAAAATTTCCAATGAAACCACCTACTTAGTAATACAGAGTATACCTACTCTCAAATTTCTCAACCCCATCCCCTAAAACTCGTTGAGTGTCCAATTTCGCATTTTCGACCTCTCAATTCTCTCCAGTGTAGTCAACGTGATCTTGCATTGCAGCAAGAAGAGAAAATTCGCTGTGGAAGAAGTTCTACCACCCCTCCGCTCACCCCCCTCCCCCTCACCAACTTTAAAATTTAAAAGTGCACCACCTACTTTCTGATATATAAAATTGAAAGGAATTGGATTCTTTCTGAAGAAAATATTTTCAAAATGTCCACCCCTCTCTTCCCTTCTCTAAACTTTCCAAATAACCTATTTAATAAGTACTGGAGACAAGACTGGAGAAGTCTGAAATTTTTTTTTTAAAGATACGCCAATTCCCTTGATTTAGATGTATCACAAAGTAGGTGGTACAATTTTAAGCTTCAATAGGCCGATGGCCGCTGATAGTTTTGCTCCCTATTTTGCTCCAAAACTTTGCAGGTGCCATCGGCCGTAGTCGTAGCCCCCCAGCTTGTCACTTTATTTTTGCTCCAAAAAGTCATTCTACTGAAAATAGAAAGTGCATGGGATATAGGTGAGGCTATTTTTAACTTCAAAGTTGGGCTGGGTGGGGGCTCAGAGATTAGAGATAGAAATTCGCCAAAGTATGTTTTAGATGTCCCCAACGATATTAAAATCGACTTATTTTTGCTCGATATACTTAATATTCACGAGGAATCGGGAGTTATCATAGGTGGGAGGGCTTTCAAATAATCACCCGGTGGTATATTAGACTAGTGGGGAAACACTCAGTCTCCTTGATATTTTGACTATTATAGATGACCTGAGGCACGCTGAGGCAATGAATAAATTCGTTCAAGGACCATGTTGTAAATCGAGAGGTTCGTACTTTCAACTAAAAAGCAGTTGAGTGTTCTTGAAGTCTGATACTTTTGAAGCGGAATTTTCTTTGTTCAATTCAATTTGAACTTTCCAGAACTTGCTCAAAAACTCACGTCATGTTAATGGCAACCTGGTAACAGCAACAGCTGATGTCTGCTGCATACTTGATGCAATAGTGCATTATAATACACAGCCCGTCGGAACGTTTATCACAATAGGTACGCAAGTTCAAAGAAGTTAGGAATCGCCCGTTAAAATGATGAATTTTTACATTTTGATCATTTGATCACACTTCCCATTCATAACAGTATATTACATATCGATGTGGAAAGGGTCTCATTACAGCCAAGGGAATTAATATAGGTATTACCGAGGCGCGTCGAGGTGAGATAGAATCCCGTAGGCTGTAATAATGACGCTTTACTCCGTGGTATGTATAGGCACTCTGCGGATTTGCTTCAGCGCCAAAAGTTGCTGTTTTTTTGTACTTTTCCTGCAGGATGTTACCTATTTCCATAAGAACAATACCATTTAAATAATTATACCACCTGCAAATGTCAGTTTCAACAATTCAAAAACTTCAATATTGACAATTTTCCTCACACATATGTTCGCGACTGCCGCATGAGGGTGCTGAAACGGGCGGGATATTCAAAATGTGCAGAGCGCCTAGGACTTCATCCACAATGATCCAGTTTAAATGCAATTAACTGACTTTATTTAAAGTTTTTCGTGTCAAACGTTTTTATCAGGTAGGCATAGGCAACCTTTTCAAACAACGCATCCATCAACACTCTGCGCTTCGCGACAGCTGTTCAGATCAGATCACCTCTTTTCACACGTCACTTTCGGCCCGTGGCGTGGTCCGAAAGTGACATTCACTTTCCAATTTTTTAAAAGTTGGAAATGTATCGATTGCTAACTCATCGTGAATTAAAAAAATTCAGGTGCATAACTACCCAGTAAAAGGCCCTAACTGAGTTATTCAGATTTTCAGATGGTTCAAAAGGATAATTATAAACTTGAATCGCAATGGAAACGATGCCGATGATGGAGGAATGATTAGCCTCTCTAACGCTCTCTCATTTGAATACGTACTAATAAATAGGTAACAAATTGATTGATCAAAATCCAAGATTGAATTCGTTTGTGAGAAGGAAATTTTTGAAATCGGACGAAAGATTTTTTGTGTAAAAGTGCGCAAATTTTTTTTTTTTTTTTAGTGTAGGAACGTGATTCTTGATGACAGGTCGCGGCAAAAGAATCACTGGATCAAGTCAAGAAAGCGCTGGCGCTGATTTGGTTCACGATATACAAACAACATTTTTTTATAACCGTTGACGAAAAAAACCGTAATGAGGAGGAAACTCAGTGAAAATTCACTGATTTCGAGCACTAGACAGACAAATAACGCAGAAACAGAAGTTCAAGACATCTATTTCCAAACATTTCGAAGAGTGTTTCATGACTTGAACAATCTTGGACCCCTTCCTTTCAGCCCCTTCAGTCAACGCGTTCAAGAACCGCTTCGACAGTCATCCTAAGGGCTGATCGAGGGGCTGATGGTTTTTGCCCCATCCCTTAGGATCAGTGGAGTAACTGGGTTGGCAGCACGGTACCCGCACCTACTTGTACAATATTTAACCGCAATTGTGCTTTTCCAACCTTTACAATTCATACGAAAATACGTTGATTATGCCCATTTTCCAGGAAAGTTTTCATCCGAAATGCTTTTTTGTGGTTTATAGATACGGCACCTGCCTGTTTAAAAGAGCTTTCCGTTTGTCGTGACTTATCTGTTTTGTTACATTAATGTATTCCGACTGGATACCCACCGGGGAAAAAATATCAAGATTTTTTTTACTGTTTAAAAATCAATCCCATGCTTATATGTCACACCTTTCTTGGCGGTTGTACAAAAAACTTTCATTGTCCACGTAAAAATTTAAAAACTGCTCGAAACTGTAGTAGTCAAAATTTACGATAGTCATATGACACTGTGATTTTGTCACAGTGTCATGTCACAATGGCAAAATCGATATGAAAATCAAATTCATTCCAAGAAAATTTGGGGAAAACCCAGCAAATAGTCAACTATAACCTAACCTACCCTAGTACCTACAATTTCATGGTCCATTTCTGGTTTGTCAGACATTAGGGTGTCTCAGGAATCTTCAAAAAATTGTGACCTCAATCCCTAATTCCATATCATGGCCAGTGAAGTCAGTTTCAAAAAAAAAGGAGATACAGCTCTTCAAAATTTCTCTTTTTTATCGATTTTTTCATAAACAGGTTGAGGTATTTGTCCTTTATTTGCCAGAGATTTGTTTTGAATTAACTAAAATCCAACAAGTAGTTCTGAATTTAAGTAGGGCTGAGAAAATAGTGAAAAAAATAAGAGAAACGAATCATTGAGGGAAATGAAATGAAATAAGGTAGGTATCTAGGGATCTTTTCTTTCCCATATTTCTGGGACACCTATAATGATTGTATAGGTATTATGCGGCAGATGGTATTATTCGAACAGTGATCTTCACCTTCACGTCATGACATCAACTTGTTTCGCAACTGATGCTGAATAATGCTGTTCAAATCTATTGCTTTCAAGTTTGACAGTCAACAACACTTTAGAGTCAACATTTTTTTTATGATTTACTTGTTTTCTGGTACAGATTAAATTAACTGCAAATTATTTACCCACCTAATTGTTAGTCGGATTTACCTAATGGGTTTATCTCCGAAAGTACAATTCCTAAACGTCCGACATTGTTCCGTAAAAAAAATTCCAGGCTACCCGTAGGAAAATTTGCTTGTAACTCATGTTTGATATTCACATAAATGAATATTATAATACAAAAAAATCAGGTTGTAATAAAATCTAGGCAACCTGTATAATAATGATGTTAGGTACTACAAACAGCGTAGCACTGCATAGATATGCTGAGGGCTATCGAGTTGGATTGGATGGGGATAATTTATGCTGCATCTAAATTATGTGCGTGTGGCTTATCGCGTCTTATCAAAATTATAAAATAAATATTTTCCAAGTGAAATACCTGACTCTGAAATGTTTTTATACTGAAACTTACGAAAAATCATCAAATCATAGACTGTGGACCCGCACAATGACAACAACAATTAACACCCATTTCGGATTTTTACACATCACGACACGCAACATTGTACACAATTGCTACTACTCACTTTGATAGGTCGCATCCTGTCACATCTGCACAGTATATCACAATTTATCGCAGTTCGTACAAGTAGCAACACTTCTTGTATTTCTTTTGGTAATTATTAATGAGAAAAATCAATTCCCACCCTCAGGTACCAGTTAAACACAATAATTCACACATCCACTGGGGTGTTTGTTGTGATGGATTCGTTTCTTTGGTAACCTTTATATTTTCCCTCCGCCTAAGCTGTCAGTCTTATGTACTTGAACAAAAAACTTTTTCACTTCTTTTTTGTCGTAGGACCTTTAATTAACTCGAAGGCGCGCAAACTTTCCGGCCAATTTGGTTACGATTCTTTCCTTTTTTTTTTGACTCGGTGGTGCTTACGTAAATTTTTGGTGCACTAATATGGTTTTTCCTAAATTTTTCAGACCCAGTCCTGGAGGATTTTTGCGCGGAAAGACCAAACACTTTCGAGCTGGGCAGACGCAGTTTGCCATGCTCGCGAAGCGGACGCCGACAGTCGACTGTTTCGCTCGCCGGCGTCTCCTGGTGCCATGTTTTGCCTCGGCCTGCGCGATTTTCGCCACCGTTCCAGAATCGCTCCAAATATTAATGAAACATCAGGGGGATGAGGGTGGGAGTGAGTGCACCACCGGATTTCGAAATTAACATATGATTAATTGCCCGCCGCAGACTAACAGAAATCAAAACGGGAGTCGGAACGTCAGCAGGACGAACTCATTCATCATGGATTTTACTATACGTCGCGCCGAGGTGGTTGGAGCCCGAGCCGGTGTGCCAAAAAGAGGTTCTTTGTTGAAAAATGATGCGGCAAGAACAGCAAAGCTTTCGCAATGTTCATGTTGGCAAAGGTAATTTTGTATTTAAGTACCTCACTAATGGAAAAAAATTGACAATTTGCAGAAACCCCGAACTTTACCGGTTAATGCGACTGAATGAGGGACCGTCCAGTTCAAAAGAATAATAATGCTGGAATGAGTGTTTGGATTTCATTCATAAAATGTTTTTATCCTTGACGGTTATAGGTGGGTACCTACCTACTTATAATTCTGTACAGGTAGCCAAGTATACCTATACCTATAGCCATTAGCCATAGGTACCTGAAAAAGTGCATTATTTCAACATTCAAGATTCGGATAGGTATGTATGTGGTAAGTAGGTACACCATTGACAATCATCTTTATGCACATACAATGTTTTCAATCAAGATGAAGCCTACAGGTGTTTCAGAACGTCCAGAATCAACGGCAGTTCAGGGAAATGCTTAAAATGTGTCAGAAAAATGTTAGTTTTTTACAGTACCTACTCATTTTATACTAGCATTCTGTTTCTAAAGCAATAGACCTATTCGGTGAAAACGAGAGAGACAGACTTTTATAGAAATCTGTGTGAGAAAAGAGACACAAAGTGAGTTGCGCGCGCATCTGAACGACCATCTAGGGAAATTCAGCATGAGGTTTGCGCTCCTGATATCCCCTGAACTGCCGTCATTTTGACGTTTACGCTAGTGAGAATTCACTGATGAATGATGAGGTGACCTCCACTCAACATGGAACAAGATGTGTGCCCCTCTAAAGGCCGGAGAAGCAGAGACCGTGTAACCGCAAAACATACAGGTCAGCAGCATTCCCACCTATTACAAAACATTTATTCCGGGTCATACGGGTCAACCTCATGGAAGAAGCTTTGCATCTTTTGTCACCGACAGCAACTGTTCGAGGGCCTAGAGAACTACGACTATGAGCTATGAATGCTCCCAGAAGGTGACAGTAGCCGAAGACTGGCCGACCTGTAAGAATTTGTCACACTATCGCGGACAGAAACACTCAAAGGAACTGGGGGTCTGGGAGCTACTAGCTTCTGTCCGTGTTTTCCGCGATCAGGGACTTCCAACCACATCTTGTTGCTTTCAACCACTCTTCTTTCAAGGTGATGTTTGTAGGAAGCATACATGGTATGTACCGTACACTTATCACTTCAACTATTTGACACTTCAACTTTGATTTTTCTAAATATGTCATCTTTCACCATTTCACCTGCACCGTTATCATGGCACCAAGTCGTGCAGATGCGCGCGCAGACCAGGTGAAACTGAATGGGTGTATTTGAAGTTGAATACGGTGAAGAATTTTGCGGCTAGTAACAGCAACCATGTTGGGCATGCAGGTAAGTATGGGTACTCTTTTGGTTCATGTTCGGGATTTTACGGCGTTTGCAACATGACGCTGTGCCATTCCAAAGTTCCATTCTACGCTAGCTTGGTTTGTGCTTTGTTCTTTTTTGACATCTACGCCCGTTTGACGTTTCACATTTCTGCTCGGTACTTGGTGTTTACAGGTTGTTGTTGCGGTGTGTGCTTTGTTCACAGTGAAAATTGCAAAAATTTATACTTTTCACGGGCTCATGCAGCTTATTGAAATGGTGGCGGCGGTCGAAGATTGTCACACGGTGAGTTAGGTGGGAAACGCTGTGCACATGGATATCGTCAGGTCAGTAAGCTGTTTTTTCATTGACCCGAGTCGAAGTCTTTCACACGGTGAGTTAGGCGTGAAAAGCTGTGTAACCTCGTCAGGTCGCTGATGTTTTGAGATGACTCAATAAGTCGTCACTTTCTAAACCTGTAACATGGACCTCGTCAGGTCTCAAAAAAAAATTTTCTCTAGTTTTTTACCCGCCCGGCTCTCCAGTTCGCGCTGTGGTCCCGTTTTTTCCTTTATTTTCTGAGAATTTCTCATCCTTTCTTACACATTTTCATTTTTTCTTTTATTGTGCATATTTAGTTCACTTCTTTAAATTTCTTACCCACTCAGACTTCCAATTCGCTCTCTAGTCCCGTAGATTCACCTGTTTTCTTGATTTTTCAACATTCTTATTCATGCTTTATCGGTTCCAA
This sequence comes from Anaspis maculata, assembly GCA_949128115.1. Taxonomy (NCBI): domain Eukaryota; kingdom Metazoa; phylum Arthropoda; class Insecta; order Coleoptera; family Scraptiidae; genus Anaspis; species Anaspis maculata. Next base: position 89,612,785 of record OX421961.1, on the reverse strand, counting down.
TCACCTTCACTCCATTTCTTAAACTTTTTCAACATAAACAACTCAGAATAATGTCTTGAATAAGAATTCAGAATAAAAAATGCGAACCGTCCATGCAGTTTCTTGCTCTCTCCTATTTACTGTGATGGTAATAGAGTGGTAATAGTAATAAACCGTCTCAGGAGAAGGGAGTAACTAGAGGAAGGGGGAAAGGGAAAGGACTACACACCGCTAAATACTTCTGTGTGGCGTGCGCTCGAGGAAAAAGTGCGACGATATTGAATTATTATTTTGGAATCGGGACGTTTTCGATCAACATAGTACCTAGTTGGGTGAGAAATTTTGTGCAGTGTGTTTCGTTACTGGAAAGTCTGAATACAGATGTACTGAAGGTAACTGTCACAGCTTATTCTCTTAATTTCTCACCTGCTCAGCACCACAATTCGCTACAATAACTCCCGATTCCTAGTGGATCTCTCTTTGAGCCAAAACAGGTTCATTTTTATATCCCGGGGGGCATTTGAAACATGAGCTCCTAGTCACCCTAACTTTAAAATTTCAAATTGCTCCATCTACTTCGAGATATAAATATTTAAACTGAAGATAATGAAATTCACTTTCTGGAAACGATATCTCCAAAATTTTTACTGTTTACTGCACTATGTCCACTGATTTCGTAATTAGCGGCAACGGTCCGCACCGGACGTGGATCAGAGGTTCGGCTCGGATACTAGTAAATGTTCTTAGACGCCATATACCGACACCACAAACGCCGGCCCTAGATAACAAGTCCGGCTGGGTTCAGTTTGTTCTCGGCAAACCTTCCCTGAGTATCCCATGCGCACCATTTCTGAACTATCCTGTATGCCGATCCAGGACTCGCGTGTGCAGATAATAATAGATAACTGTACCTTACTGCTTCAGTTCTTAAATCGAAAGGTGTAACAGGTCGACAACCTGTCCTACGCTAGCTTATGCTAAATTATCTTATACATTTGTCATAGCCTGGTTTGTCGAACTTATTTACCGGTCCGCCAAATTTTGACAGAATCCAACTAGTGGGTGAGAGTTATGAGGGTCAATAATTTGGAAGCATTAGAAGGGAATTTGACTTTCGGTGACCCCTCCATAACTGCTGCACCACTGGCACTGGCAGGATTCTTTCAAAATTTAGTTGAGAGATAATTTCGACAAACCAGCTTCATGCTAAACTCAAACTAATTTGGCCAAAACGTTCCTAGAAATTCTTGAAATCCAAAAAAGTGAACTTGGAAGGGCTGTATCTCAAAATGGTAGTTATCGGTTTTCTTCGGTTTTCACGAGATCTACTCACAGTTAATTTTTTCGCTATCATCGCTGAAATACGCTGTATAGGTATGTAGTTGCAGCGGTACGCTTCTTGATTCTGCATTTTGTGATACTGCAATGAAATTTGGCATATGCAAACTACATAAAATTTCAAGTGATTTGACCCGCAGCACTCAAAAATTTGTCCATTAGGGGGCGACTGGGGGCCCCTCAAAATTTCAAGATGTCTGAATTTTTGCCATGCGCCATTCAGTACCGCCCTATGTACCGTACAGGACCTAAACAACTTTGTTCTTGACCATCATAACATTTTTCGTCATGTCAATTCCATCCTTCTTATAGAAAAAAAATAATTTCTTTGCCTGGTCAACAAATTGAAAAATATATTTTTTTTGGACCACCAACAGATTGTTAAGTAGTTTTTGTGCGATAATCGATAAATCTGCATCCCCTTGATTCATTTATGAGAAGAAAACTCTTGCAGTGCTATTTTTCAACAAAGGAGTGACTTCAACTTACCATTATTTTCAACATTACTTTTTTCAATGTTTTACCCCGGTAAGTATGATTATTGTTATACTAATATATAGCTTGAAGTTCTCTTTAACGATGTGAATGATGAAACTGCCTCAGATTCCACCTGGAAGCCGTACATAATAATTTTTCTGCAAGGCCGTCAAATTTGGCATTTTTGTTTTTCTAGCGGGAGCGGCCAAAATGTCAATACACACCACTCCGCCCAAGAGCACCGGTTTGCTCTAGCGGAAAACGATATTCACGCCTGAAAATTTTGCATTTTGTGATACTGAAATGAGAGTTGGTGCGAAAGTACCGCAACCGGTGCTCTTTGGCGGAGTGGTGTGTATTGAAATTTTGGCCGCTCCCGGTAGAAAATCAAAAATGCCAAATTTGACGGCCTTGCAGAAAAATTATCATGCACGGCTTCCAGGTGGAATCTGAGGCTGTTTCATCATCCACACCGTTCAAGAAAACTTCAAGCTATATAATAGTACAATAATAATCATATTTTTAGGGATAAAACATTGAAATAGATAATGTTGAAAATAATGGTAAGTTGAGGTCACCCCTTTTTTAAAAAATAGAACAGCAAAACTTTTGTTTTCATAAATGCATCAAGGAGATGCGGATTTATCGATGATCACACAAAAACGACTCAACAATCTATTTCTGGTCCAAAAAAAATATATTTCTCGACTTGTTGACCAGACAAAGAAATAATTTTTCTTCTGCTAGAAGAATAGAATTAACATGACAAAAACTGTAATGATGCTCAAGAACAAAGTTGTTCAGGTCCTGTACGGTAGATAGGGCGGGACTGAATGGTGCATGGTAAAAACTCTGACATCTTGAAATTTGGAGGGGCCCCCAGTCGCCCCCTAATGGACAAATTTTTGAGTGCTGCGGGTCAAATCACTTGAAATTCTACGTAGTTTGCATATGCCAAATTTCATTGCAGTATCACAAAATGCAGAATCAGGGTCATTTTGCTAGCGTACCGCTGCAACTAATGGGACTTTTGTTCCATGTTATATCTTACGAACAATTTTGCTCTTAGCGGTACCAGTAGGTACCTACTAGAGCTCGCATACATGAGAAATCCTTTTTTTCTAACGAGTGCAACGAGTGTTGTATAATTCAATTCATTATATTCAAGTACAGAATCCTTGACAGAGATATTTTATATTTTTACCTAAGTTATACTTTTTTTTTCGTTCATTTTTCTTCTTAAGATATACGTATACATAATAATTTTATGAAGTATACACCTATATCCTCAAGAAAAATCATTATATTGTAGCCAATTTCCGGACTATTACTTCTTCCATTTTTGCTTAGAAGAGTAAATGGTTAGGTATAATGACACATAATAACAATAATAAATATAATTCATTTTTTATTACGAGACGGAAGCACCACTTGAAAGGGCAAAGGAAGTGCTCTTAGCTATACAATTTCCTACTATCTCAATGCATTTTGTTCCAGTAGCGTGGTTGAAGTTCAGACAAAACATCGATGCTACTTTACTTTGATGTTGTTTTCTATTCAAAACGCACCATTAAAGTCGGCATCTCTTCAGCACTTTCATGGTGGTATTTAGGTATTTAATTTGTTCTAAAGTTGCGCAGGCTACAAGTAGTTACTAGTCCAGGAGGCAGTGGATTTATTTTTGTACTAATATTCCTAGTCAGCGAACATGGACATTGACATTTGACAGGACAGGATTGCTCAGTTAGTGATTTTCTCTTGGGACGGAAAATGCTTCAGAAAATTCGAATGCTTTTCACTTTTTTTCCTCAATAATGCAAATGGGTCTACTAACAGGTCGTAATATAGTCGCTATTATCAATCTGTATTCTGAGTTTCAAACTTGAAAAGATAAGGGTATAACGTATCCGAGAAATCGACCTTACTTTCCGATCAGCGAATTTCTTGAATCACTTCAGTCAGACTCAGTTTATTTTATTGAATTTTATTTACGACCCATTTACTAATAATCACTGGAATACGATTTGGAAAATAGGTAACGAACAAAATATCGTCGTACTGATTAAGTCAGCTACTTGTCTCCCGAGTAATTTTGTGTTACCTGTTACCAGTGTCTAGGCAGAGTTTTTGATACACATCATTGGAAATTGGAACTCGTCAGAGAATTTTCTGTGAGAAAAATGGAAACCATAGACGTGATAAATAAGTAGTTGACTTTTTCTCATCTATTGAACGGAAAATGAACGCAACAATTCCAACATTTATCAAAAACATTCTAAATTTCTAAAATTTCATGGAATCGACTACAAAACGTATAGTTTGTGAATTTGAGAAATCTGTTGTGGGCGACACAAAACTTTCCCGGCTAGTATCCAGAAACCCTTGAAAATTTTTGTTCGATGTGTTTCTTCAGGTATAAAGTTGGAGTTCGAAAGGTAGATTGGGATACATTTATAGGAAATTGGCAATTGGTTCATAAAATTATTTGAGTTTCCCAAAAACACTCAAAGCTTTTTCCAAAGGATTTCATCATGAAAGTCGTCAATTAAGGCTTCATTTTGAGATTCATCATTGTGGTCTACTCTCGGCTATGAGTTGGTTTTCTCGTTTTCAGCTATAAACCTCGGAAATTGAGAGAAGAAACTGTTGGAAAATGTCAGAACCAGTAAACTCTTGTTGAATTTTCTTTGTGTGGAAATCCTTCCACGGTATAAAGATTTGGAACTTTGAAAATCCTTATAAACCATGAGTCCGTTTCCAAAAATTTTCTTCTCAAAAATCGGTTCAATCTTCTCTCCAAGACTGGCAGCAAGTCTGCACCTGAAATGAATATTTTGTGGGGCTTACCGCATTCGAAATTTGCTCTGCAGTTTTTTTTTAAATTACGGAATGTGCAATTTCAATTCTGGATAAACCATCGTCGGACAACCGAAACCGCGTCGCATCTGAAAATAGGCCTACACGACACGCAGGAAGAGAGTGTCTGAGTTGAGTTCTGCACCAAACGCGGGTCGTCCTGGTCAAACCCCGGGCGAGCGGCAGCGGCTCTTTCGGGTGGTAACGGCCAGGAGAAAATTTTGAAATTTGTAACGTCTTGCTGAGAAATGGTGGAAAAGTCCAACTGAAGACTGAATTTGAATATTTTGGCTTGTTGCTCCCGGTCGAATTTGGTTCCAATCCATCGGATAGATTTTGAATGATTATTAAATGTAAAAGTTTCGAATTTCGATATTTTCCAATGACTGATAAGTGACAGTTGGAGAAATAGGTAAGTACTCGAAACTGTTCTGAATACAACTGATTCAGGGCTTCCAAATAGGTAACATATTGTCAAGTTCCATGGGATACAGCTTCTGTCGTTCTTTGATAATGACACTTCCGTTTCACAGATGACAGCCAAAAATTATTCAGCTCATTTGACGGCAAGACCCTGTCTCCCTGTCTGTATACGTACCTATACCAAATTTCAAGTCGATCGGGTCAACGGTTCGGCATCAGCTATCGTGTCAGAACGTTTTCCCTGCACCATCACATAACTTTCTCTTTCGAGTGAGAAGACGGGTTGGGAAAGTGAAATGAAGATTTGCATGAAATTTAAGAGTTTACAGGAACTCTTTATCTAAACTTATCGACTAGGACTAAAGAGGAGATTATTTTGGACATTTTAAGAAAACCCCAGCGGAACTTTAGATTTTGGTTGGTCATAAACTGGGTCATAAACATTTGGTTTCAGCAGCCAGGGCAAGGACTTGATGAAGGATTCATCTGATCAAGAACAATTAGAGCTTCGACGGCTTGTTCGAAGGTGAAAACTCGAGAATGTTCATACAAGACAAGAATAAGTTCCAAGTTTGATGTCAGTCGTTCCACTAATAAGAGATTCTAATATGGCGGCGAAATTATGAAATTCAGTTTAAAAATAAGAATGTTAATACGAAACAAAAATAAGTTCTAAGCTTCATGACAATCGTTCCATTACTAAGAGATTTCATTATAGCGGCCAAGATGGCGGCGAAATCATGAAATTGAGCTAGAAAATGAGAATGATCACACGTAACAAGGGTGAGTTCTGAGTCCCATGAAAATCGTTCCATTAATAAGAAATTCCAATATGGCGGCGAAGATGACGCCGGGATCATGAAAATCAGCTTGAATACCAGACAAGAATAAGTTCAAAGTTCCAAGTTTGATGTCAATCGTTCCACTAATAAGAGATTCCAATATGGCGGTCAAGATGGCGGTGGAATTATGAAATTTAGTTAAAAATTAGAATGTTCATACGAGACAAGAATAAGTTCCAAGTTTCATGACAATCGTTCCACTAATAAGAGATTTTAATATGGCGGTGAAGATGGCGGCGAAATCATGAAATTTAGCTTAAAAATATGAATGATCACACGTTACAAGGGTAAGTTCCAAGTTTCATGGAAATCGTTCCACTAATGAGAAATTTCAATATGGCGGCCAAGATGGCGGCGCAACCATGAAACCCAATCTGCTCACTGGCCACCCTTGAGAACCTGAGCTATCCGTAAGAAAAAGTTCCAGGGCTCTAGGTTCATTTCCCGAGGAGGAGTTCAACTTCCTAGAAGTGCACAGTAAACCTTTGTTTTTTGATGATAATTATAATGATAACTATGTATGGTTGGAAAAAATAATGCCCATTGGCCACCCTTGAGGACATTGGCTATCATTCAAAAAAAGTTCCAAGGCTCTAACTTCATTCCCCGAGGAGGAGTACAACTTCTCAATTTCTACACGGACAGACAGACAGACAGACAGACAGACGGGCAGACAGACAGACAGACAGACAGACGGGCAGACAGACAGACAGACAAACCGGCCATATGAGTGTCATTTTCTTACGAAAATGCGCTGAAAATTATCTTGGAATAACTGAAAAATTACAACATTGACCAAACACTTACAAATATTCATCGCAATTTACCAAGCATTTATAAAAATCCGGTAAACATTCACTAAAATTGACTGTTATTCACTGAAATTTACCAAACATTTACCACATTCACAAACATTTAACAAATATTTACCAACATTTACCAAACATTTACCACATTTACTAACATTTACCAAATATTTACTGCATTTACCAAATATCTACCACGTTCACCAACATTTACAAACATTTACCAAGATTTACCAACATTTACCAAACATTTACCAACATTCACTCGAACTTGTACACCACATTTACTAGGTGGTCAACCCCTCGCCTATATCCCATTCACTTTTTATTTTCACTAGAATGACTTTTTGGAGCAGAAATAAAGTGACAAGCTGGAGCGCTGGGAGGATACGGCTGATGGCCGCTGATAGTTTCGCTCCAAAACGCATCAGCCGTAGCCGTAACGCCCCCCCCCCTCTCCCTTCCTCCTCCAGCTTGTCACTCTATTTTTGCTCCAAAAAGTTATTCTACTGAATTTTAAACGTAAACGGCATATATGTTAGGATACTCAGTTCGGATGGTAAAAGTAAAGCAGCATTTTTGTTTGTTATTTAAACGTTTTACTCGTATAGTCGTGAAACATTCAATCATTTAAAGTGTAGTAAATAAGTCTTCTCCACTTGTTTTTTATATCGTTTACTCGAGTTTCGGCTAATTAAATATATAAAGCCATTTTCAAAACTAATGTGACATAGCATAGAACTTTATGTCTAAGTAATGATGTAACAATGAAGAATAGACGTAACAGGTAAAACAACAAAAGAAAATGAAGGAGAGGATTATAAAATTGGGAGTAAAGCTGGCATAGTGTGGATGTTGTCAAAATCGGTTTGTTCGTTGAGGAGGCTACCTGGGTCAAGATTGTAGTGTTTTTTTATTTGCAAAATTCCAGAAAATTCAATTAGGTGTCTGTTGTCAAGTTTTTGGATTGGTTTTAAACAATTAAAAGCAAAATCATGGCCTTCGGCAACTACATGTCTTGTGAAATTTGATTATATATCGAACGCAGGTACGACGCAGTTCGCAGGTCCCGTAGTTCCCTGCGGTGCTCATTTAATTGTTTGAAACCAATCCAAAAACTTGACAACAGACACCTAATTGAATTTTCTGAAATTTTGCAAATAGAAAAAACACTACAATCTTGACCCAGATAGCCTCCTCAACGAACAAACCGATTTACCGATTTTGACAACATGTCACAAGATTTCCTACTCAAGAACAAAAAGACATTGTGTTCTAGGTCAGAGTTGGTCTTAGGTAATTTGGACAAAGGGTGACCGGCTAACTCGGGGGTGGTTCGAGTTTACCCTCCCTATTTAGGACCTGATTAGGGGAGAGTAAAGTAAAAAGGGCGCCAGGGTCTGTGGTCACAATTTGATGAATGTCGAACGACCCAATTCGGCAATTCTCTATATGCAACTCCGGTAGAGCAAAAAAAAAAAGGTGAAAAATAAAACACAGGTGATACGTATTATTTCTACCAGCGATGGAAGTCTATTCAAATAGCAAACGACAAGTAGTGGTAATGAAGGTAGCGGTAATAAAAATATGAAATTCAAATAAAAACAATACAAATTTCTCGGAGCCTGAAGGGTCTCCTCAAATGCTCAGTTTCACTGGAAGAGTGAACAAAGTTAAATTGCAAAAGAAAGAACGCTTTTGATTTCAGAAAAAGGGAAGGGATCTAGAAAGAGAAAAAAAAAGAGATTGACACACCCTGGCTAAGATTCACCGCAATACTAGCTGTTGAGAATATTAAAATATTAACTCTATTAGCAGCATTGGCGCCCGCCGCCAAGCCATTCTTTTAGGATGTTTTAGTGCCGGATCGAATGCACGGTTCGTGCTCCCGGCTCAGTTTCATAGCCGATGATTTCATATATGTATTGGTATTTTTATACACTGTTTTAGGCTTAGAACTTTTGTAGCAGAGTAGTCACACGCCAAACTCCATGGCAGCAAGTATTGTTCAATTATTAAATCGCTTAATCAAAACTACTGGTCTTGCTTAATCAACCCTGCGGAATCCACCCTCATTACATCAACAGGTTATGGGCCCAGGGGATGCTTGACCCAGGGGATGCTTGACCAAGGGATGCTTGACCTAAAGACTTAAGTTTTTGAAAGTGCGTACGATTGAAAAGTAACGCGTAGTTGTCTAGTCGTGGACGGTTAAACGTGAGAGATTCAGACAGTGTGTCGTGAAGTCTGTTTAACGCGCATCGATAAAATGGATATCGATAAACCACGAATTGAGAAACTGCGGGATGCAGACAACTGGCCGCAGTGGCAGTTTGTTGTGCAAACGCTGTTGGACGGCGAAAATGCGTTGGAGATTTGCAACGGAACTACGGCAAAACCGGTGACTGGTTCTGCCGACTATGACAACCAACTGAAGAAGTGGATCAGGTTGGATAAAGTAGCAAGAAAACTGTTCGTCACGACTGTTGAATCAAAGCCTTTGCAACTGCTGATGAGTTGCGAAACTGCGAAAGACATGTGGGATAAGCTGCACAGTGTCTATGATTTGAAGTCTGACGAAAGTTTGTCACTGGTCCAAAAGAAGTTCTTCGATTTCAAGTGGAGTTCCGAAGGCGGCATCGCTCAACATATTTCGCAATTGGAACAGTTGTTCCTCAAGATGAAGAAGCTTGGAGGTCCAATCCCGGAGTCCATGCTGATGACAAGAATACTATCGACGTTGCCATCGAAGTTTAATTACTTCCACAGTGCATGGGATTCCACCGAAGTAGCGAATAGGACGCTGGCCAATTTAACAACGCGTTTATTGACCGAAGAGCTACGGTTGCAGAAACAAGAAAGTGACGACGAGGCATCAACAGTGGCCCTACTGTCGAAGTTGAACCTAGGCAAAGGTGCCAAGAAGCCGACGGCCAAGTGGCAGAAAAAGCAATCTGGTTGCTTCACGTGCGGCAAAAAGGACCATTTGCAAAGAAACTGTCCTGGATGTTTTTCGTGCGGTTCGAAAACCCATCTGATGAAAAACTGTCACGTGAAAAAGAAAAACTTTCCGAAATCCGAAGACGGTGGTTCGCGCCAAGAGCAAGCCTTTGTCGGAAGCACGGCTCTGGACTGTGACACGTCATATTGGTTCATCGACTCAGGTGCATCGGAACATATTTCCAATCAGCGCGACTATTTTGATGAATATATCGAGTTCAAGGAACCAGTTATGATTCAAGTCGGCAATGGTGCTAAAGTGGCTGCTTTAGGCCGAGGAAATATCAAAATCGAAACATTCGTGGAAGGAGAATGGTTACCAGGAGTCATGTACGACGTGCTCTACACCCCGGAAATGAAAAGGAATCTCTTCTCGGTCAAGGTTGCAGCGAAAAAAGGCGTCGATTTCGTTCTGAGCCACAATGGAAAACGATGCGTTTTCATGAGAGATAACAAGATTGTAGCTACGGGCATGGAGGCAAACAATCTTTATCGGATTCTTTTACGTGTAGTTCTGCCAAAGACTTTTTGTGTTGCACACACCGCGGAAACGTTGCAGCTGTGGCATGAACGTCTCGGACACCAAAATAAACGTCATGTGAAACAATTCCTGAAGGAAAAGGGAATCGAGGTGACCATAGACAATGAATTTTGTGACGGTTGTGTTTTCGGAAAACACCACAGACAAAGTTTCAGTGAAAGACTCGATCGTGCTACCAAACCGCGCGAATTGGTGCACTCAGACGTTTGCGGTCCCATGAGTGTACAATCGCCTGGCAAGAAGCGATATTATGTACTTTTTAAAGACGATTTCAGTGCATATCGAAAAGTATATTTTTTGAACAAAAAATCGGAGGTGAAAGAGAAACTCGAGAGTTTCTGCGCGGAAGTGCGAGCGCGTTTCGGAGAGGACATTAAAGAACTTCGTACTGACGGCGGAGGTGAATATGTAAACAAGGACGTCGCCTCGTTTCTGGATAAAAGGGGAATAAAACATACAGTAACTGTGGCCCATGTACCCGAACAAAATGGTACGGTTGAACGCGAAAATCGGACATTAATGGAAGCGGCACGTTCCATGCTCTATTCGAAACCAGACCTACCTCAATTTTTATGGGCAGAGGCCGTAAACACAGCTGTTTACATTTTAAATCGGACTGGACCAACAAAAGTTCCGAATAAAACCCCGTTTGAACTTTGGTTTAATAAGAAGCCGGTCCTGAACAAATTGAAAGTATTCGGTACAGAATGCTTTGTACATGTGCCCAAAGAAAAACGGCGCAAATTGGACAAAAAGGCACTAAAAGGATATATTGTGGGCTACCTTGAAGGCATCGAGGGATTTCGTGTCTGGATTCCAGAGAGTCATGAAATTATTGTGAGTCGTGACGTCATTTTCAAACAAGAGCGCCTGGCAGCCACCGAGACGCCCGTTGTTAATGAACCGTCACCAAATCATGAAAATGATATTACAAATGCAGAGCCCGAGGCTGAACAAACGCCGGAACAAGAGGAAAAGTCTCCTGAAGATGTTCGACGTCTGCGAGATCGCAATAAATTGAAGAGGCCTGATTTTTATGGTGTACCTGTCGCAATGTTAGCTGCAAGTGAGCCGCTTACTTTTGGCGAAGCAATGGCATCGAGTGATTCTCAGCATTGGCAGGAAGCTATGCACGAAGAAATGAGCTCTCTGCAAAACCATGAAACGTGGAAATTGGTTGAAAAACCGACCGACAGAAAAATAATTGGCAATCGATGGGTATATCGGATCAAGCGTCGCCCAGACGGGACCATTGATCGATATAAGGCTCGATTAGTCATAAAAGGATGCTCACAGAAAGAGGGTATTGATTACACAGAAACCTTCAGCCCTGTTGTGCGCTTTGACACAATACGAGTGGTATTGAGTGTCGCAGCACGTGAGAAATTGCACTTGCGGCAATTTGACATCAAGTCAGCTTTTCTGTACGGTTTTCTTGACGAAGAAATTTTCATGGAACAGCCCGAGGGATATGAGGATGGCTCATCACACGTGTGTAAGTTGCTGAAAAGTTTATATGGGCTTAAGCAATCGCCCAGATGCTGGAGTAAACGTTTCACGCAATTTTTACTTGAATGTGACTTAAAAGAGAGTACAGCCGATCCCTGTTTGTACGTAAGACACCGTGATACAGACAAATTGCTGTTACTCCTTTATGTTGATGATGGCCTAATCGCAGCTTCAAATCTAGAAGAAGCCGAAAAGTTTCTAGATCAGCTGAAGTGCGAGTTTGAAGCCGCAATCACGGTCAATGTCACGAATTTTCTTGGAATGGAAATTCAGCAACAAAGAACAGGTGGAATTTTCGTCAGTCAAACTAATTATACTGAGAAAATTCTCAACAGATTCAAGATGAGTGAATCGAAACCAGTCTGCACTCCGATTGAAACTGGCTGGAATACGACTGATTCACCTGATGCGACTGACCAATTTCCGTATCGAGAAGCGGTAGGAAATTTAATGTACCTGCAAGTTGTAACCAGACCAGACATTGCCTTTGCAGTCAATGTTGCATCACGAGCATTGGATAAACCCACAGAAGCTCACTGTCACCTAATCAAAAGAATTCTACGCTACATAAGAGGGACTCAACGAGCCGGTCTACTTTACCACGACGGAGAAGACTTCGAAGTCTACAGTGACGCAGATTTTGCTGGTGATTCAGCAACCCGGAAGTCAACAAGTGGAGTACTTTGCAAGTACAACGGTGCTGCAATAACCTGGCAAAGCAAGAGACAACAATGCATCGCTCAATCAACGACTGAAGCGGAGTACGTCAGTGCCGCAAATGCAGCAAAAGAAATGCTGTGGCTGTTGCGCTTGTTCGACGAAATCGGTGTTCGCGAAGTGAAAGAAAAGCGAAGTGTTTTGCATGTTGATAACATGAGTGCGATAAAGCTCATCAAAAATCCCGAATTTCATCAACGCACAAAGCATATCGATGTGCGCTATCATTTTATTCGCGATCTTTATGAGAAAGGTGCCATTGATGTGGATTACGTCACAAGTGAACAACAAAAAGCGGATATTTTGACAAAGCCATTGGCTAAACCAAGATTTGAATTGTTACGAAAGGATTTGGGCATCGTTACAAATTCTTAATTTTCTGTATTGTATTTTTTTGCATGATTTTTTTGTGTTTTTGCATAGAGTTAAGTTTTAGGGGGAGTGTTGAGAATATTAAAATATTAACTCTATTAGCAGCATTGGCGCCCGCCGCCAAGCCATTCTTTTAGGATGTTTTAGTGCCGGATCGAATGCACGGTTCGTGCTCCCGGCTCAGTTTCATAGCCGATGATTTCATATATGTATTGGTATTTTTATACACTGTTTTAGGCTTAGAACTTTTGTAGCAGAGTAGTCACACGCCAAACTCCATGGCAGCAAGTATTGTTCAATTATTAAATCGCTTAATCAAAACTACTGGTCTTGCTTAATCAACCCTGCGGAATCCACCCTCATTACATCAACACTAGCAAGACCGCGACGCAAGGGTTTAAATTTGGAAATATCGGGTGAAATTATATCCACACGTAATAAGGTAAAAGGAAAACTTAGGATACATTTAACAAGATATACCTACATACGCATAGGTATACATACCTACATTCAGGTAATTTGCTATTCGCTATCTTTTGTAAAATTGGAAGTGAATAACAGAGCCCCGAATTTATAACATTTGACTTTTGCTTTCAATATCATTCAATTTGCGTGGCTTGGCAGAAATTTCTTGCCTATAAGTCTCCTTTGTGACACAAAGTTTTTTGAATGGCGCATCATCAATGCGAAAACAATTTTTTGTCAATTTGGCCATTGATACGCTACGCTTCATGAAGCATCCATCACGGTGCTTATAAACTCCCCCGACTTCCTATTGCACTATCTTTCTTTTTTCTTTCGGCTTCATAATTGGGATATTGTTCCAAAATAATCGCTGGCGACAAAAAAAAATTCATTATACGGTGATGTGCGGGTAGGTATAATCATCATGCACACGCAGATAAAGCCGTCAGAGCAATAAACCCTAATTAGGTACGCGTCTTTGGTCGGGTGTGTAGGTACCATTCAGATTTATCAAGCTTTCAGCCAAATTAAACTTCCTGATCGTATCTGCAACTGGGACTCTGTGCCTCGCACTCTTCCTAACTGAAAAGTTGGTTTGGCAAAAGCTAGAAGTGGCTACATAAAACTTTCGTGATTGAGTGGATCGGGCTTTCGAAACAAACAGGTGGTATTTGCTGAGCCAACAAATAACTTTTTGTTTCTCATTACTTAATTATAGTAATTAAGCACCCGAGCTCTATAAAGGCACCTATACCTAAGTAAGTATAGCAAGGTAGGCAGGGATACATTTTCGAAGTTTCGCACTAATTAGCCGATAAAGGCGAAGTTGAACTTTTAATTAAAAGTCGCTCTTTTTTGCCCTCTTCTTATACTCGTAAGTGTATCAGAAATTATCAAAGAATTCTGTTGTTTTATTGCGTTTTTGGACGGAGTGAAGGCAGTCCTCGCTTATAACATCTCAACAGAAGAAGAACTACATAGACACCTACTTACCGTAATTTGTCACTTACAAGATCATCAATCTTGATGTTTTTCCATTTCCTTTCAGGTAATGATGAGTAATAATACCGAAGGCTGCAGTAATTATTAGAAAAGAAGCGCTCTTGCCCACTTTAACTGAGTTTTGAGGTTATCATCAAATATTGTAAGCTTCCGTCGCTTACGCTGATAAAGTAAAAGACTTCAAGAAAATCTTGTGAGTTGTGCATTAAGTTTCAATTGATCCAATTACGATTTAAAAATAGTTGTGAAAGCATATTATCGTCACGGAACTCCTCATTGCAGGCATACTCTACCTCCAAACCACACAATCACGTCCTGGACATGTAGGATTTTTGAAATTTACAAGATAACAGCGAGTCTTTTCCAATAAGAAAAAACATATACAATATTCATCACAAAATAAAATGACTATCTTAGATTTAAAAAAAATTGAAAATTTGAGAAAATCAAAAAAAAAATTCCGAAAAATACAAAAATTGGAATTTTTGACTATTCGCGATTTAAATTAATTTTTCCCGCCACAAAATGGCTGCGAAAGGCGGAATTCAACTGACAGCCCGAGGTGACAAGACTGACAAGACATGTCACACTCACAACTTACAACCTCACTTTTATTGTATCAGTCACCCACCACTCACTCAATACTGTTTACTCCAGTTTACTCTCGGCTTGGCTTCGTAGTGTGGTTCCAGTTAGTGATAGTGCGTCTGTTTGCTGTATTCTAGTTTTGCGAGTGAATTTAAAGTGATTGTTGTCAATTGATCCCATCGTCAGTCACAGAACGTGAACTAGAAAACTTTGACGGACAGGAGAAGTGGAAAGAAGACTGGGCTCAACAAACTGTACCCAAATGACACCAGCTCCTAAACGTCCATGAAGCACCTTTCGGAACTTCAACAGGGTTCGCACAGGTCCCGGACGATGTGCTGATTCGTTTTACCAGTGTGAGCTTACCAAATTCCCCGAATGTGATTGTCGCTTGGAAAACCAGACAGTACAACACGTCACATTTGCGTGGCCTCCACGCACATACCAGGGTTTTCCAGAGGTCTTCGTGAAGGTGACACCTGAAGCTGCCAATTGCAGCTGCCGATTGCCGACCTGAAGCTGCGGAGAACAAATAACACAACAATCACTTCAAATTTACTCGCAAAACTGGAATACAGCAAACAGACGCACTATCTCTAACTGGGATCACACTAGGAAGCCAAGCAAAGAGTAAACTGGAGTAAACAGTAAGCACTGAGTGGTGAGTGATTGATACAATAAAAGTGAGGTTGTGAGTTGTGAGTGTGACATCTCATGTCACTTCGAGCTGTCAGTTGAATTCCGCCTTTCGCAGCCATTTTGTGGCGGGAAAAATTAATTTAAATCGCGAATAGCATCTAATAAATAGTTATACAGGGTGATTCACCACCAAATGGACATAGTCTAAGGGTAGGTCCAGTTTTTACAGGCAAACCAGCATCTGGCTTTGAAATTTTTCTAACGCTGTTCGTTTTGAAGTTACAGGGTGATTCAGGTATTTTGTCGATTTTTTTAATAAGCCATATCTTTAGAGCGATCCAATGGATTCGACTGAAATTTTGTGGGTTGATTCTCCTATTGATAGCTGACACATAGCTTCATCAAGCAGTTCGAAATTTCTAGGGCCGGCCTTGATTAAAAAATCTTCAAAGCTTTTTGCAAAAAAGACGTTCTGTATGCATATTTTTTCAAATTCATCTTCAAATTCAGAAACTACATAAAATATGCTATTGATATCGCAAAAAAAATTGCTTGGCACCATTGCGCTGTCAATAAAATTTTGATAATCTTGAAAATTTTTGAGCTTAGGATTTTTTGTAAATTGATAATTTCAAATCTTTGCAAATGATCTATCATGGCCTTCAATTTCAGCTGTTTCATCAAAAAAATTTAAAAATTTTTTTCACGTTTTCTTGTCAACCAACTAGGAGCAACAAAAAATTTCATCAGAATTTTCGAAAAATTAATGTCACGTCTCTCAATTTCAGCTCAATGTGAGATAAAAGTGCAGTTGAGGGACATGACAAAATTTTTTGAAAATTCTGATGAAATTTTTTTTT
This sequence comes from Anaspis maculata, assembly GCA_949128115.1. Lineage (NCBI taxonomy): Eukaryota > Metazoa > Arthropoda > Insecta > Coleoptera > Scraptiidae > Anaspis > Anaspis maculata. Next base: position 89,596,371 of record OX421961.1, on the reverse strand, counting down.
CTACTGAGAAAACGTGAAGAAAATTTTTTTTAATTTTTTTGACGAAACAGCTGGAATTTGAGGTCATAATAGATCATTTGCGAATATTTTGAATTATCAGTTTACAAAAAATTCTAACCTCGAAAATCTTCAGAATTATCAAAATTTTATTGACAGCTCAATGGTGTCAAGCAATTTTTTTTGCGATATTAAAAGCATATTTTATGTGGTTTCTGAATATGTGAATAAATTCTGAAAAAAATGCATACAGAAGTCTTTTTTTGAAAAAAGCTTAGAAGGTTTTTTTATCATGGCTGGCCCTGGAAATTTCGAACTGTTTGATAGAGCGATGTGTCAGCTATCAGTAGAAGAATTAACCCACCAAATTTCAATCAAATCCATTCGGTCGTTCTGAGGATACAGCTTGTCAAAAAATTCTACGAAATACATGAATCACCCTGTAGCTTCGAAACGAACAGCTTAAGAAAAATTTCAAAACCAGATCCTGATTTGCCTGGAAAAACTGGACCTACCCTTGAGCTATGTCCATTTGGTGGTGAATCACCCTGTATATTCTGAAAATAGAAACGTTTGAATTTTCAAAATCGGTCTATTGAGTGAATTTTCAGAATGTTGATAGTTTCCGCGCCATCTCGCGTCTCAGAAACACAATATTTTATCGTCCCCTTTAGCCTTAATCCATCGTGAAAAACAAGAGATACCTCTCTAGCAGTAGCAGTTGCGAAAGTGATAGGTTTAGGTATAATAATACTTGTCCCTTTAAACGTTGAACATTTTTGAAACCTCACTTTAAAGCGTTAACAATGTTGAAATGTCGTCCTCAGAGGAAAAAGTATGTACCTAACAAATGCCTCTGAAACATCCTGTATAGTTCCCGGTCAGTCACAATTTTATTAAAAAACGATTTGCTTTGAAACGAAACAGTTTTGTTTTTCCAAAAACTAGCACCTTGTGCAGGGGCGGCGACTTATAGGGTGCATCGGGACACATGCACCCATGCAAAGTGATTATACGGGTGCATTGCACCCATGCATGCAAGCTTAAGAAATTGAAATATACCTACGTTCTTCAAGCCTAAATTTTTAATCACTTTGAAAATCACATGCTAGGTAATACGTTACTTACTACTGCATGAGCATCTAGATAGGTAGGTACTTGGGTTCATTATTTGATTTAGTATTTTATTTTATTCTGTTTTATTATTGAGACCTATAGTAAGTCATTAGCATTGATTCATTACCTTGTCTTTGTTCAATTTCTAATGGTTTTATATCTGAAGAATTGTTGACCACGCCCACTTTTCTCGAAAAATGTTCGCCTGCGACGCTGTTGCTCGCTTTGCTCGCTATCCTCATTGGTTTTTCTGTATGTTCCATTTTTTGCACCCATGCGCAATTACAAAACCCGCCGCCCCTGACCTTGTGCATATGAGGTTTCTCAAACAAGTGATTCATTTGGTAGCTATAGACGCCAGTTTGTTTTCTAGAACAACAACCTGACTTTTTTAATTTTTAAGTCAGATTTCAATCTTGATCCCTACCGAAGAGACGATGCCACAATCAAAAAACTAAGCTACGTCCCTTGATAATTGCCGAAAAATTGTTATTATGCCACAATAGATTTTTTTGTAGTAGTGTTTAAGGATTTATATACCTACTAGTATAAAGTAGGTATGCATGTAGGTATAATTCACATCCTTTGATTCGTAAGCATAATCTACATCGCTTCTAATTTGAAGGTGGGTTTATTATTCAGATAGCCTATACGAGTGTCTACTAACTGTTGGTTGGTGGGAAATTCATCCCAGTCGATTTAGCATTTGATTGAAATTATAATTATGTCGCAATTACCTATACATTGCACACTGCACCATGCACCATCGATTTGATTTAATCAACTTAGCTTATTTCCTTCATCACGCAACATTAACATTACAGCAGATTCAATGGAAACTTAACAAAATAATATTTACCATTCATTAGAGATATGTGTTGATAAAAGTGGATGACAATGGCTTTATATTATTGCGAACTGCAACTACAATAAATTCAAACAATTGTTTGGGGTTATTATTAGATACAGAACGAATTTGCCGTGATGTTGCGTGGCGGCGGTTATTTAAATTTCTCGTTGATTGACAGTCTTCCATAATGCCCGAGCTATAATTAACGTCGGACATTAACAAGTTTGGGATGTTTAAAATTAAAATCAAAAAGTATAGCGCGGCAATCTATCGGATAAACTTATTTACTGATGGAAGTTGCAGTTCAATTTACTTCGTCATGCTCAATTTCTGCATGGGCCTCTCCATTCCACCACGAGACAGATTAAAATGGTAATGTCGTTTCTGGACGCACATTGAATTTTCATAAAACTTGCGGGCAAAATATCTGCGCGGAGTTTTATTATTCGCTTATCCGACGTTATATAGAAATAGGAAGGAAAAATAGATCGTATTGAAGTTGGACGCGACGGAAGTGATGGACAATTTAATTTGAACCACGAAACATTTTTCATGAACTTTCCACAATAACATTATTGCGTTAGTTTCTGTCCTTCATTTTTATTTTTTCCGTCCGCAGAAGTGAGTTGGGCTAGAAAAAAGATCAAAGAATTTCTGTGTCCGCACCGATGATGGAAGATGGCGAATTTACTTATCTTCCGTTTTCTTATTCCCCTTTCACTTTCTTTCATCTTTCCCCTTGTATAGGTAAATGTGACTGATTGCAGTTGTGTGTGTCACCGGGAAAAAGAAACGTATACTGCTCAAAAAAGTTTGCGATGTTCCCGATTAGCCAGCATTTTGGAGATCAAATGATCTTTAAATATGGTGTTCAAAATTAAGAGAAAATAACTAAAACTTTTTATATTCAGTCACTTACAATTATTTTATGCATAAGTCTATTAAAAGTTCTAAATTTTCAACAACTACGTAGTTGCTCGAGCATCGTTGTACTTTCAGGGGCTTCGCGGCCTCACTTTCACCCTTACACATTCGTTGCGCCAAGAGCGCTGTGGAGTTCAATCTCATCGGACGAAACGATTGATGTTGGACGGGTAGTCAGTATCCGCAACATTGTGTTTAGTATGTTTGTTTGTACTTGAAGGGTTGACGCAGAGGCGTACCAACGGGGGGGGGGCGGAGGGGGCGGTCCGCACCGGGTACCAACAGTAGGGGAGTGTCAGTGTCGGATTATTTGTGGTGCAAAAAGAGTCCACAAAACTAGGACGCAAAGTCTTGAAGGGTGCAAAACAAACTGGTGAAGACCCGTCCTCCGAAAAAATTTCGTCTGTGGCGCTTTTTTCTCGCATTAGTCACTATTCGTAGTGTTTTTCGCTTTGTTGAGAGATCTTTTTCCATGTCCAAACATACCATGTCACCAATTGGGCGCGATTTTTCTATCCTAGAAATCTAAGGGCGCAAAATTGCCTAATTCGGCACAGGGGGTGTCACTAGAACTACACAGTCTCCAGCTCATTCTCTAGGTTTATGGGAGGGGGGTGTTACAGGATAGTCCGCCCCGGGTGCCAAATGCGCTAGGTACGCCACTGGGTTGACGGGGTGGTGCTAGGACAATTCGTCCCGCGGACAATCTGTCTCACGGACAATTCGTCGCAAGTGAAGGCTTTGGAACGTGCCTAAGGGGGTTTATTACAAATGAAGATACGAGGGGGCTCAATAGAGGGATCTGAAAATCATAAGCAAATACAAGGGGTTCAAACAGAGATCCGAACGCCACGGAAAAACGCAACGGGGCTCAGCAAGGCTTCAAACGATATTGAAAACACAAGGGGGCCTTATGGAGCTTCATACAACAAATGAAGACAAAAAGAGGCTTACTCATACACTAAAAGCTATAAAGCCTAAGTGGACCAATAAGGGACCCATACTACACTTGAGAGACAAAGAGGCTCGATAGGGCTCCGAATAAGTAAGAATAGCAAGAGATCCAAGAGTAAGATCTCTTGGAGAAAAAGAGTTCAAAAGAACGGTTGTAAATTTTTATAAGCGTTTTATAGTGTATGTGAATTTTTTGAAGCCGATTTAAAAGATCTGTGCTAAATTTTGTTTATATGTGTATAGGTAATTGACTTGTGTAAGCATGTAATATGTCGTAAACATGAATAAAACTTATCTTATCTTATCTTATCTTAATATCACATAGAGGCACAAGGTGCTCACTACTGCCTCGAAAGCGACAAAAAGATGTAGAGGGGCTCAGCAGGGCTTCAAAAGAAGTTGAAGAAACAAAGTAGGCCACTGGAGCTCTGAATAACACAAGCAGGCAACAGAGGGCTCACTGGAATTCTGATAGTCATGGAAAAACATAAGGCGGATCACTACGGCTTCAAGCTACATTTATGGACACAAGGGGACTCACTAGGGCTCCAAACTACACTTGCGGGCACAAGGGAGTCCGATAGAGCTCTGTATGTCGAATGAGGGCACAAGGGACTCACACCAGGGCTTCCTAGGCAAGATGGCTTACTGGAATTCTGAAAGCCACGAAAACACATAAGAGGGCTCACTCAGGGGCTCATTAGGGCTCTAAATGACCCAAAGGACACAAAGGGCCTAACAAAAAAATGGAAATCACGGAAAAATGCAATAAGGGGGCTCCGTGGAACTTCATATGATATTGGTGACACAAGGGGGCCCAAGGGGCTCTTTATAACGGGGAAAAGGCAAAAGAAGGCTTACTGCATGGTACTCTAAAAGCCAACACAAGTGGACTTATTAGGATTCCAAACTACACGTAAGGGTACAAAGGGGACCCGATAGTACTCCAAAAGCCATGGAAATACAACAAGGGGGCCCAATGAAGCTCCGTATAATTAAAAAAGGCAAAAGGAGGGCTTACTGGTATCTACTGCGAAAGTCATGAAAGAACATACGGAGGCTCAACGGGGCTCAAACTACACCTGAAGGCACAACAATCAAACATGCCGTGGAGGCATAACATTGCTTTCTGCTCCGAAATTCATGGAAAATGCAAGGGGACTCAGCGGGGCTTCAAATTACGTTGAATACAGAATAAAGGGGGCCCAGTGGAGCTCCTGATAACACAAGACTGCAAAAGGGGCCTTATGGGAATCTGGAAGCAATGAAAAACATAAGAGGACTCAAAGCACAAAAATTACACTAGAGAAGATAAGGGGCCCCATGGGGGCCAAATATCTCATGAGGGTGCAAGGGGCTCACTGGTGCTCCTAAAGCTCGGTGTACTAGCAGAAATTCTCGGAATAATGCAAGGGGACTAAGCAGAGCTTCAAAGACATGAAGAAACCAGGGAGCGCCGTGGGGCTCTAAATACTACAAAAAAGCATAAGGCGGCTTACTAAAGTCCGAAAAGCAACAAGGAAACACAAAGGGACTTGTAAGTTAAGACAAAGAGCAAAACATTATTTTGCGACGAATTGTCCGCGGGACGAATTGTCCGGTCACGGACAGGGTGAAAATATACCATGTCGGTGAGTGAGGTCTGGTCAGTTGAAGTACCGAGTACTTGAAGACGTCGCCAAGATTTATGCATAAAGAAGTGGCGTGAGAGACGGAATCCGAAACGTACACTTTGGACACGCTAGGTGGGCTTATTCGTGCGCCAAGAAATGTAAGAAATATTACAGACCCTTGCAATGTAGCTGAATAGCGAGTGATATAGTTGCTCGTATAGTTGTTTAGGTGGTATTGCAAAAATTATATTTTTGTTTTCTAAAATCTTGGGAAATTTGAAATCTTACACGTATCATACTCTTCGTAATGGTATTTTATCTCTCACTGTTTTCATAACTTTCCATCCACTGATTTTGGTGAGAGAGAAGCACAATGTTTTCGCTAATTTGTAGGTTAGAAAACTACAGCCTTGAGCAAATTTCATCACGTCAAAGCAGGTGGGCTCATGAAAACATAGGACTTGTATTGCATTTGTCAAACCCGCATTCTGACTTATGCCGATAATACATATCGTCTGTTTTCGAACCACACTAAGCTCTACGTTTTTATTTCCAGAGGCTACATGACGTGAAATTTCATTGAACGGTCTAAACATCAAAGAGATGAGCCGTCTGATTTTGCAATGTCTGCAACTTGATCGAATCTGCCAGATTACTTTTTTTTTCGTGTTTTACGAACATATATCATATCCTGCCCTGCCACCCTTGAGTCTATGCATGCTGGTAATAATTTAGTGATGCATGATGCACATGCCAATTGATGAGGTCCGGTCAGTTAAAGATTGAAGAACGACATAGCAATCTGAATTATTTGATGGTGTTCGGTATAGGTTGCAATCGGAGTCTACCAGTGAATTCGGACGAAACGACTGATGGTGGACTGGTTGTTGTGCCAGATAATTTTTTTTCGTTGAAATTTGATTGAAAGCTTTCAACAACTACGCTTGCCAGAACTACTTAAAACAATTTGGATGCAATCATGTTCATATTATAGGTTCTATCTGTTCTAGGTGTCTTCGTCTCAGGTGAACTGTCAAAATTAGGAATAATTTTTGCTCCATTACTGTTTCAACATTGAACCGATTGATGTAAGTTTTCATTAAAGATGATAGAAAATACCAAGGTACACATGAGCTCTTTCTCAGAATGATCTATTTTTTTTGCAGAAGCGTAGATGATGAGGATGGAATCTATTGTTTAATAGATACGGGCTATTTAATATTTAAGACTATTTAAGCGTATTTTTGTTAGAGATATCACCTGCATGATCAATCATTATAGGTTCCAAGATCAAATCTGTATATCCGTTTGTCTGTGTACAAATTTTTGCAGTTGAAGTTGCAGTTCTCGAGGAATAAAGCTATAGCCCTGCAACTTAATCAAATGGATAGCTTTTTACGCCAAGTGTCTAGTCAACCACCTACCTACTGAAATCACTAGGTATACCTAACCACCTAATAAAACTTTGTCATTTCACACACATGCAAAATTAAACATTCTCCGTATCCCAGATAGCACGAAATGTTTTGAAAATATTTGATAGTATTTGATGAATATTTACAACATTCTATAAATGTTTACAAAATATTTGTCACAAATATTACACAAATATCAAGGTGAAATATTGTACCAACTTTCAGCAAATATTTTGAACACTTAATAAATATTTAGCAATAAATATTATCAAAATATATACTTGGTGAACTCTATTTCTCTAATATTTACAGGATTCTAGGCAATGTGGCTTCCGGTTTTTGTTTTGGTGATAGCCAAAAGAGATAGCGTTTCACATTCCTTCGGCTACAAGTGTAATTGACCTTAAACTAGCAAAACTCGGTTTGCGGTCCTGAAAGTGCCTTTTTAACGGCCCACAATAGGTTTTTTCTATGTTACGGTTGAAATAGTCCACAATGTCGTGAAATACATCCGTTGCTTTATTTGTTTCGTACAAATATGTCACTTATATTTATTTCGACACCAATTGGTAATTTATGTAACAAGTACCTACGCGGATAAATCCGCGTGTTTAGGGACGACGCGGTAGCCGAGTATCCCTAAAAGTGGATGAGCCGCTGAAGCATTTTGCATACTTGTTGCATACAACATTTTTTAGCATAAGCTCTCCAAACACCAATTTGTGTCCTTTATATCGGCCATAGTGACATTGTCTATTCTGTAGAAATGTAACTACAACAACTAAGTTGCTAAATCAACAATGCAACACCCTGCAGCATTTTTCAGATATATAGTTAGCAAAATTTATATTATTCATATAGCGGACATCTGCGTGTTCACATAGTAGTTTACCCAGAACCACTGAATCTTCCCAACGGCCCCGTAGCACAAATGGACAGTATCTGTCTGTGGTGCGGAGATTGCGGGTTCGATTCCTGCTGTAGCCTGGGCGTAGTCTTGTCTTTGAAAGGCAATTTTTCAGCTAAGTCAATTGTATATGAAATAAAGGCGAGCTCCTATGGCCAAAAAAAGGCCGATAAGAAGAAAAACGAACTTTTTTTTAATTTCTAAAAATACCCGGTTCTGAATGTGTTTAAAATATTTTTGGCAAATATTGTACAAATATTAAAAAGCGGGACATCAAAACATTCAATAAACATTTATACAATATTCACTGAATGAATTCCAATATTTTGTTAATATTTTCGTTTCTTCTCGTAAATATTATAATATTTGGCTTTTAATATTTCACAAACATTTTGAAAATGTTTATGTGCTGTCTGGGATCCCACCGATTACGTTATGGGTCATTAATGCAACTTGATGTAAGACTTAACGATTCAACTTGCTCCACTCGTTGTTACTAAGAAATAAACAAGCTCACTGCTGCAAATAATGGCGGCTTTACAGAACCTCGTATGTCACCGGCAGTGTCACTGGCCATGGATTCGATCTGCCTGTACTCCCCTACCTCCCTCCATATCATTCCCGCGACACGAGTTTCTGTCGTCGTGTCGTTCAAATTATTTTACTACAGTGGAGTAGAGGGTTGTCGCCGGCGACATATGAAGCTCTGTAAAGACGCCATAAGGCACGAATCGGCCAATCTGAACATCGTCTGGGGTGGGCCACTTCGTTTTTTGGAAGAGTATATTTTTCTGGGGCGCACAGCCCCGCACACACACATGTTATCGAGAGAACTCCTTTGATACCGATAAACTTCAGTAATATGAATACGATTTTGGAGGTAAATCAACGTCTAATATCGTGTTTGGTTCGCGCAAATATTTAACTTTCGTGCTCGAAAAAATTTATTCAATTTTTGAAATCAAAACCCTGGCTTACACATACAATCTATATTACAACCTAGCTAACTTGGTATGGTCTTTGATAACATCAATTCTTAAGATTTTATAAACAATGTCTTACTCAAATCGAGGTTAGTTATCAGCTATTCCAATAATAAATAAGTGAAAAATAAATTAAACATCCCTTGAGCCTGAGTGTCACGATACTATTTTCGTACTATTTTCATGCTAGATTACTATATAGCTCAAATATTTAAGTTTCGTGTTTGAAAAAATTTATTCAATTTTTGAAATCAAAACTCTGGCTTACACATACAATCTATATTACAACCTATCTAACTTAGTATGGTCTTTGACAACATTAGTTCTTAAGAATTCATGAACAAAGTCTTTCTCAAAGCTAGGTCAGTTATCAGCTATTCCAATAATAAATAAGTGAATAATAAATTAAACATCCCTTGAGCCTGAGTGTCAAGATACTATTTTCGTACTATTTCCATGCTAGACTATTACACAGGGTGATTCATGAGTGACCTTACATAGGCTGATGAGAGATAGAGGACTTCGAGGCGAGTCAGGATCCACTGAAGAAATTTTGTTTTCTCCATTGGTTACGAAGATACAGGGTGTTTTGTGTGTTTCGTATGAAACTTTGATAAGCGATATTTCTGAAACGGCTAAAGATATTTTCTTGAAATTCACCAGTAATATTTCTCTATTGGAACTTACCCTGAATCCATACTGGCTAAGTCAAAATCCAGGGCCGAGATTGAAAAAATGTGCCCTTTTTTTATTTGATCAAAAAATATATTTTCTCACCGCTTTTCAAAAAACCTGCTATCGTATTCGAAAAGCTAAGGAAAAATGCTTCAAGAATCACTCTTCAATTTAGATGGCACACCTAGACCGTTTCGACAAAAAAATTAAAAGTAATATTTGTGGGTAAGTTTCCATTTTTGACCGGACATAATCGACTCATTGTTTGATTGAATTCATTCAAATTCATTTTTTAGCTTGTATTTGTGGAATAGAAGGGCTTGGTAGGAAAAAAAATTCCATAGCCAAAGATTTTTTTTACGACCAAATCGAGTCCAATTTTGGTTCACAGTGCTCCTCAACACAAAATAGGTTTTCCGGAAATGTCAACCAAAACGATTTATGGATTTGAGTTTTGGACACATTCACGCTTCTAACTCGTATTTTGTTGAAATCGTAGCTGATCGGAAACGCCTTTTTTTATTTTTTCTTATTTTTTTTTTGTCAAGATTTTTGCATTTAAATTCTGAAAGTGCCAAAAACAAACAAAAACTTGACATGAAAGAATGTTTAGTGAATCAAAGATGATCTAGTTGCCTTCTACTACAATTGACATACTTGTCACTTCTTTGACGTTGATAAATCATGCCGTGCACTTTGTGGTTCAAAAGTTGTAATAGGAAGGGCCCATGGTACCCCTCTCCCACATCAGCCGGACTCACCGAGCCGCAATGTGGTGCCTGGATGTTTGATGGTCCGTCCATCCAAGCACTGGGGCCGAAAAGCGCACGGTTGACCTAGACTCCGTCATTCACCCCGTTAACAAGTTTTATAAAAGCTTCTGAACAATATTTTATTGGTAACATACAATTGTAGTTTTCATTTTCAAACAAGTTTTGAAAAAAGAACACAAACTAGGGAAAGTTTACAAAGAACATTTCACAAACGTTTTATGACAATTCCGTCACTGCCTTCAGCAAATATGTGCCATATCGGCTGTCGTTTAAGTTACTCAATTTATATTTTGACCATGTTATCAAAAACTCGCGATGCAAGGACTCTCCAGGCTGTTCCGATCATAATCCGAGACTTCTGTTACCTAGATATTTCACACAGTCTTCAAGATGGTGTAAGGCGATATGAATTTCAAGAATTTCTAAAACCCCTGTTGCTTCAAAAGTATTCCTAAGATGGAGAATATCTGCTTTGAGGAGGTCATGTTCTTCCACCATCTTGGAAGAAAAACAATCTTCGACAACTTTGTTCATTGCTTTTATGGCCCATACTGTTGGTGCTACTTTCAAGGGCGGTGTTTGTCTCAAAATTCCAACATCCAAAAGGTAGTCCGGTTTTTTTCAAAAGCTGACGGCAAGCGTTACCTTCAAAAATTTCGCCTTGGTAGTTTTTGAAAAAACTGGACTACCTTTTGGAAGTTGGAATTTTGGGACAAACACCGCCCTTAAAAGTAGTACCAACAGTATCGGCCATAAAAGCAATGAACAAAGTTGTCGAAGGCTGTTTTTCTTCCAAGATGGTGGAATAACATGGCCTCCTCAAAGCGGATATTCTCCATCTTAGGAATATTTTCAAAGCAACAGGGGTTTCAGAAACTCTTGAAATTCATATCGCCTTACACCATCTTAAAGACTGTGTGAAATATCTAGGTATCAGAGGTCTCGGATTATGATCGGAACAGCCTGGAGAGTCCCTGCATCGCGAAGTTTTGATAACATGGTCAAAATATAAATTGAATAATTTAAACGACAGCCGATATCGCACATATTTGCTGAAGGCAGTGACGGAATTGTCATAAAACGTTTGTGAAATGTTCTTTGTGAACTTTCCCTAGTTTGTGTTCTTCCCAAGTTCTTTAAAAACTTGTTTGAAAATGAAAACTACAATTGTGTGTTACCAATAAAATATTGTTCAGAAGCTTTTATAAAACTTGTTAACGGGGTGAATGACGGAGTCTAGGTCAACCGTGCGCTTTTCGGCCCCAGTGCTTGGATGGACCGACCATCAAACATCCAGGCACCACATTGCGGATCGGTGAGTCCGGCTGATCTGGGAGAGGGGTACCATTGGCCCCTCCTATTACAACTTTTGAACCACAAAGTGCACATACTTTTGCTCTGTTTTCTTCGTGACTTGCTTGTTTCGGCATGATTTATCAACGTCAAAGAAGTGACAAGTATGTCAATTGTAGTATAAGGCAACTAGATCATCTTTGATTCACTAAAAATTCTTTCATGTCAAGTTTTTGTTTGTTTTTGGCACTTTTAGAATTTAAATGCAAAAATCTTGACAAAAAAAAATAAAAAAAATTAAAAAAAGGCGTTTCCGATCAGCTACGATTTCAACAAAATACGAGTTAGAAGCGTGAATGTGTCCAAAACTCAAATCCATAAATGGTTTTGGTTGACATTTCCGGAAAACCTATTTTGTGTTGAGGAGCACTGTGGGTTTCACTCTCGATTTTGTCATAAAAAAAAATTGTCGGCTCTGGAATTTTTCTTCCAACCAAGCTCTTCCATTTAACAGAGACAAGCCAAAAAATGAATTTTGATGGATTCAATCAAACCATGAGTCGATTATGTCCGGTCGAAAATGGGAACTCATCCAGAAATTTTAGTTTTAATTTTATTGTCGAAACGGTTCAGGTGTGCCATCTAAATTGAAAAGTGATCCTTGAAGTATTTTTCCTTATCTTTTTGAATCCGATAACAGTTTTTTAGAAAAGCGGTCAGAAAAGGTCTTTTTTGATAAAACAAGAAAGGGGCACCTTCTTTATAGCCCGGCCCTGGATTTTGACTTACCCGGTATGACTTCAGGATGAGTTCCAACAGAGAAATATTACTGGTGGATTTCAACAAAATACCTCTGGCCATTTTAGAAATATCGCTCATCAAAGTTTCATACGAAACACACAAAACACCCTGTATCTTCGTAATCATTGGAGAAAATAAAAAAATTTCACTGGATCCTGACTGGCCTCGAAGTTCTATCTCCCATCAGCCTATGTAAGGTCACTCATGAATCACCCTGTATAGCTCGAGAGAGTAGTATTACTATACTCATATATTATTTCTGGCATGAAAATACACACAAAAAATCTCACGCACAGTGTTAACGCTAACACGTCGTTAAATAGATTTTGTCTCAACCAATAGACTTGATTGATCATGGAAAATGCGTAAAATCCAAAGAATGCCAATATAATTTTTGTTCAGTTACTGATTTGAAACCGTAATTTACGTTGGTCAATTATTATTGGCCAGAATCCACCAAGAAAAACTCGAATTAACTTTATAATCAACTTTTTTGATGGAATCAGCGGTAAATGTCCTTATTAGTTATTTCAACTCACTAACCTCAGGTTCCACCAAAGTTTTATGAGCGAATTAAATCTAAACTCTGCTCAACATTTGAAATGTCGGTATCGAAAATTTTGCCCTTATTCAAAACGGTATAACTTTGGATTGTCTCAACCAATTCCGATTTTGTTTTCACAGTTGTTGAGATACATCTTCCAGTAAACGACTCGGTTGGCGAGATTTTTTGACTTATTTCAATTACATTCGTTACAGGGTGAAATGTAAAGCATTGCAAAATTATGCTTAGTTCAATAGATCCCCATTTTTGTGAACTTTTTTTTTTCAAATTCTAACGATATAATCATGAAGCCTGATGTCCTATCTCGAAACAGTTTTTGAATTTTCCCGATCAGAAGTCCAACAATGATGACTTGTTTTTTTTTTGTAAAAGTTGCATTTTCGTCATTTCGGTTGGCAATAAAGTCGCATTTTTGATGATAAGAACCTGTAATTTTGCATGCTTGTTGCTTGAACTGTTAAAAACTGCTGTGCCTTCAGAAACCTCAGTTTTACTTTTAGTACAAGAAAGATAGATTTCAACCTCGGAATAAATATGGACGTCCTGAAAATTTGATATTCTGTTCAGAATTGAGTGCTCTACAACATATCCAAAATCGCCAAAAATCGCACCCGGGGGTTTTGAGTTATTGGAGGGGGGGTAGAAAATTGTAACTTGAAATGGAGGGGATGAAGCCCGTCAATCAATTGGAAGCAAATACGTTATGATTCGACGCATCATATCCCGTTGATACTATTTTGGCACAAAAAGTGTCGATTACTGTTGAAGGGGGGTCGTGGGGGGGCGAAGCTCTGCTAGGTGGTCCATTTTGTTTTTCTGGCCATGTAAAACCGATCACGACAAGTTTGGTATCTTTTCCAACTAAATTCAATCTCCTGAACTCGAATCCGATGTGTAAATTTGGATGAAAACAAATTTGAACAAGTTAACTTGAAAAAACTTGTTTTTTCTTTGACAATTTTGAAGATTTTTTTTTCACTGTTAAAGGTATTCATCTTTCAAAAATTTTCAGGGGTCATTGGATTGAAGTGTATTCTTCACGAAAATCATCCACTTGATGTATAATTTTGATTCTCGAGTTCAAAAGATCGATTTGAACTCGAGCTGGCTCGGCGCGTCGTCTACTACTGACCAGAACACTAGAGCATGCACCTTTCAATGAAAAAAGCTCAAACTTTCGAAGAGATAACAACTCATCTTTGAAAATTTGATTATATGTGCAGAATTGAATTCTCTATAACATAAACAGAATTGCCATGAATCGCACTGCAGGATTTTGAGTTATTCGAGGAGTAGGATAACATTTTCTCAAGATTCGTGCTCTATGAACTGTTAGCTCTCCCCTCAAATAACTCAAAACCCTGCAGTGCGATTCATGACGGTTTTGTATATGTTATAGGGAATTCAATTCTGCACAGATAATCAAATTTTCAAAGATAAGTTGTTATCTCTTCTAAAGTTGGAGCTATTTTCATTTCAAGGTGCATGCTGTAGTGTTCTGGTCAGTAGTAGACAACGCGCCGAGCCGGCTCAAGTTCAAATCGATTTTTTTTAACTCGAGAAACAAAATTATACATTGAGTGGATGATTTTCGTGAAAAATACACTTCAATCTAATGACCCCTGAAAATTTTCCAAAGATGAACACCTCAAACAGTAAAAAAGAAATTCGTCAAAATTGTCAAAGAAAAAACAAGTTTTTTCAAGTTAACTTGTTCAAACTTGTTTTCATCCAAATTTACAGATCGGATTCGAGTTCAGGAGATTGAATTTAGTCGGAAAAGATACCAAACTTGTTGTGATCGGTTCTACATGGCCAGAAAAACAAAACGGACCACCTAGCAGAGCTTCTCCCCCCACGACCCTCCTTCAACAGTAATTGACACTTTTTGTGTCAAAATGGTATCAACGGGATATGATGCGTCGAATCATAACGTATTTGCTCCCAATGGATTGACGAGTTTTATCCCCTTCATTCCAAGTTGCAATTTTTTACCCCCCCTCCAATAACTCAAAACCCCCGGGTGCGATTTTTGGCGATTTTGGATATGTTGTAGAGCGCTTAATTCTGAACAGAATATCAAATTTTCAGGACGTCCATATTTTTTCCGAGGTTTTGCAGATTTTTTTACCATTTTTCCTGTACTATTTCCCGGTTCGCCTTCTCGAATGAAAAGAAAAATATTGTGAACGCGCAAAAAATTTGCTCCCGAATTTCGGAGAATAACTTTTTTCAAGTTCCATCTAATCGATTTATTTAGACCATTTTCAGATTAAAGTCGATCCGTCTGCCTGTCCGTGTGTCTAACTCTGTGTAATCGTTCATGATAACTCCCAAACGGTACATCCAATTGAGCTGAAATTTGGTATGCGGCCATGGTGTAGGCGTCTTATAAACTTACGTGATTTTGGTTGAAATCCGCCATCAGAGGGCGCACTTATTGCATCGTATCAATATCGGAATTTTTGACGTACAATTGAACATGTAGATGTTTTGTTGGTTCAGAAACACATTCTGAATAAGTTTCAAAAATATAACCCCAATTTCTTATTTTTTCAAAATGTCTAAAATGAAACTTTACAAAAAAATTCATATCATCATTTTTGAAATTTCTGAGCTGGAAAATTCAAAAACTATTTCGGGACAAGACATCAGGCTTCATGATTATATCGTTAGAATTTGAAAAAAAAATTGTTCAGAAAAACGGGGATCTATTGAACTAAGCACAATTTTGCAATGCTTCACATTCCACCCTGTAACGAATGTAATTGAACGATTTGGAAATTTTCGCTAACTGGGTAGATTGCTGAAAGATGTACATCTAAGCAACCGTGGAAAAAAAAATCGGAATCGGTTGAGACAATCCAAAGTAACACCATTTTGAGAAAAGGCAAAATTTTCGATACCGACAATTCAAATGTTGAGCAGTTTATTACGCTGATAGTTGCTATGCACCAGCCAATAGCATGACCAGTTGCTTGGTTATTATGAGAGTGATAAATTTAATTTGTTGATAAAAGGTTGGTGGAATCGGAGGTGAGAGAAAAAACTAAATAATAAAAAAAATAATTATTTCTTCCATTACACATACCAACATGAATAATACACAATGAACACCACTAATAATAATAAATAGGAGCAAGTAAGTCAGCGGTAATAATCTCTAAATAAAGAATTCAAGGTGCTTCCCAAATCCCATTGAGATTTCCAATTTAATTTCGCGAATTCACTTACTTGAGCGCAAGGGAGGCTTCTGGAAATGCAATTTCAATATTGCAGCATGCAGAACGTGCAAGTGCTGACTCTCCAGACAACGAAATTTCAATTATGAAACTGGCTGAAATTTGAAAAATAATGAAAAGCTCTTCAGCAACGGCTTTAATAGGATTTTTTCAAGCTCCATTTGTGCTACAATAAGTACAGCAGCACAACACGACCAGCAGTGATAGGTACCTTCCATAATTCTGTATAAAATGTATCTACCCATGTATTACGTAAAGGGTGGAGGTGATATTTAGCCCAACTTTTATGGTCAAAGACGTTCTTTTCTATACGAGCTAATCAGATAAGCAGATATTATAAGTGCGATTCTCTAAAAAAAAAAACACAGTTCATAAACGCTCTGTTACGCTGCTTATTACCTGTGCAACAGCCAATGGCCGACAAGACTTTTTACGTAGCGGCACGTTTAAAGAATGAGTTTTTTGTGCAGATTCTCATAAGTTATTATACTTATAGTTTTCATAGAAATGATGCTGGTCTTTGTCGCAGAAACCCCGATCGTGGAAATAGAGACACCCAGTATCACCTGAGGCTCACTTTCCCATCTGTTAAACATGGTTACATTCTGATTATTGCCGTTCTGTGTTCCTGTAGACCAGGTCACCTATTATTGATTTAATTGCCATAGGTAAGCCTGTTATGATTCGCATGTCTGAGTCAACAAATTGAGTTTGTACCTCATCAGTGTTAATTCGCCTATCACAACTCCAGCAATAAATTCCAATTAGGCATATACCCACCTAAGCTTAGTCCAGACAAACTGTTGCTCCAGGATATCCAAGTGACCCACGCTTGACCAATCGCTATTGATGAGGAACGACACGGAAAGCTGGAGCAATAGGAGCAGGAAGCTGGAAGCATCCTTAGGGCTTCATAAAATTGACATCGTGTAATCGACTCTCTCGAATACCTTGAAGTTTTCTCTTGCGGGTTCGGTCAAATATCGATGTGTCCCTGTTCTAGTTGGCGGCGCACTATTTGAGGAACCACAATTAAAAGTCTCCTCTCTTGCAGATTAGTCTACAAAGCAGAATGCCCGGAGGCCCGTCTTGGTAGTTTATTGTTTGAGCAGAAAATGGATTCATGCTAGAATTGATCCGCAGTTTCAGAAGGATAAGCAAATCTGCGCTTGTAATATCATAATATCAAAAAGTGAAACACAGATATGCTGAAGCATAAATTTGAGCTTTAAGCACACCAACATGCATAAGTCTGCAATCTTCAAAGAAAAAGGAATGTTGTATTGTGCAACCGCATAATAATGAAGAAAATGGAGGCAGGGACACATTTGCATGTCAAGTGACAAAATTACGTTGCAAATATTTGCAGTGCGATTCCATGCACATTAGCATCAGGGCAACTATTGTCTTTGCACCATCGCATCGCATCGTTCAGTTCATGAATTAAATATGAGCGCCGCATGGAACAATTAGAAAATTTATATCGCAGGTAGGTAAAGGTAGGCACCGGTAATAAATTCCGCAAAGAATGCATCGCACAGCCCGTTTGGTTCGTCCATCAAATTTTGGAGTTAGAAACCAGACAAAAATCCTGCATCGTAAAAAGTTCCAATGCCCACACCTCCTACCGCTGAGCTGCAGCTTTGAGCAGCTGATACTGATGCACATCAGATTTCACGCCAAAAGCTCTGCCAGTTCAACTTCGCATAATTTCGCAACCAGATGCGGGATCGGGATTCGGTGGGACCAAAGCTGCAGCATCAGGATGTGTCGGTGATGTTGCGGGCTGGACTCCGAAGTATTCTGCGGTCAGTTGGTTTCGACATGACCGCCTATTTTCATATTATATAATGCATAATGTTCGTATTCGAGAGCATACCCCAGACAGCAGCAAGCCCGGATTGGGAGAATTTTCCGGCCCTTATCTTTTTTACGAATTTCTGGTGGGACGCCGGAAGTTTTGACCCCCCTCCCTCATACACTTGCTGAGTGGCAACGTCAAGGAGAAGAATTTTCTCAGCAAAGTTGAGAGAGGTTGGAAAACTGCATTTTCTAAATTGACCATTGAGTGACAATGTGTATTGCAGTGAATAAAAGCGAATAGTGAATAAGAATACGTCTTTATTTGAAAAATGGATCACAAAATAATTCAACAGAAACATGTTTAATAGAGTATTATACTTTTAAAAAAATATTTTTTTCCGATGGAATCAGAAACTATATTGGAAAATAACTGACCCGTATTTTTTTTATTCAGCCAAAAATCGTATCGTTTGGTCGCAATAAATAAACGAAATTCCTATATTCTGCCTATTTCTGACGTCATTTACACAGGCGGTATAGGCGGTGACTCGCTGTGACGTCAGAAATAATTGAAGTTTTTTATTTATTGCGCCCAAACGATACGGTTTTTGACTGAATAAAGAAACACGGGTCAATTATTTTTCAATGTAGTTCTCATTTCAATAAAAAAAAATTTAGTATAATACTCCATTAAGAGGTTATAATATTTTTTCTGCCTATCAATCATTTTGTGAAGCATTATTCATGTTTTGATTATTTTGCAAAATAAAATCGGCATGCGGCCCAGATCACCCTCCCGGACACCGGCCCATCGGGTTTTGCCCGCGACCCTGTCGGCCCAATCCGGGCCTGGACAGCAGACTCCTGTTGTATAGGTACGGTACGTTCAGCTGTGACGTCATGCAGGTCTGATGGAATTCACTTAGTAGTTGGGTATGTGCAGCTTGCATCAGGATCGAAAGCATTCCGGATAAAATTCTGGTCTGTGAAATTGAGTAAGGCAAATATACCTACTTCCCGCTAGAATCGAGGCTAGAATAGTTTGGAGGGTTGGAGAGACTCGTTTGCTCTTCATCGAAAAAAACACATGCGGGACATCAGGATACAACTGGAAAGCATGTTTTGTAGCGCAGTTTTATATCGAACGTTGTTCAAGTACCTACTACCAACGACCGACGACAAGTGGCCTTTGAAAATAAAACGTGTATAGGCGGAATGACACAATCTCTGAAAACTAAGTTTTAACTTGTACCCAAACCAAATTTCGACTATAAATCATTTCACGGCTTTCTGCATTAGAGTAAGCTATGGAAAAAATGGGTTGCGTTGGAACAAATTGAACGTTGACGACTTGTTGGCAGCTAGCTGCCTTCTTCATGTGCTATTGTCAATATGACATTGTCACCGTCTCGGGAAGCCATGTACGCGAAAGTGAAAATTTCCGAGGAGATGCGAGGAACGAGGAATTGTTAGTTTCTTTTGAGTGATTTGCAGTCTGGAGGATAAGGAACATTGTCTTCACTGGTTGACGGGTCTTCGCCAAGGCTATTAGGTTTTTGCCGGCCACTGAGAAAATTATGCCGGAAGTCCGTGATGCCGTGAAGAAATGGAATGTAAAAAGGAAAAACCTCTGTGGAAAAAACTCACTGCCAAGAGGAAACCCATTTCGAAAAACCCACTGCCAAGAGGAAACTTATTTCCTTAGATGGGCAATATAGATATAGTAGGACAATAATTTATAGTGTTGAACTGTACGGAGACGAGACAATTGGGCGTGAGTAGGTAGGTACAATGTGTTGTCTGCCAGCATGTGTCTTCATACCTTGCTTGCTGTTGGTATGATATGCTGCAGTAGGTATAATAGGTAGAGCTAGAGCTAGAAAAAGTACCTAGTACTTACTACTCCAGTGATGTGCATCAGAAGATGTAGCCTTTTGGGCGATGGTCCTTTTCATCCGAGTAGTATCCTGCCAATCTTCGACATCATTAGTAGCCGCCAAAAACCTAACAACCTTGGCGGAGACCCACCAGCTAGTAAAGACAATGTCCCTTATCGTCCACACTGCAAAGCACTCCAAAGAAACTCACGATTCCTGGCGTATGCTCAAAAAAATTTACTTTCGCGTACATGATACCTCGACACAGTGACAAGGTGTCGCATTAAAAATTGCACGTGCGTAGACAACTAGCTGGCATCCCCTTGTCATCGTATCATTCGTACCAACACACACAATTTTTCCATAGTTTGCTCTAATGCAGAAAGCCATGAAATTGATTATAACTATAGGTACTTCCACTTCTTGAATCGATAAAATAAGAAGACTGCCCTATAATTTCGAGAAATGCTTTTCGTAATTGGAAAATTGTTTAGACACGTATCAATAAAGCTTACATAAAAGTGAATAACAGAAGTTCCTTCTCTCCTTGGCAACATCCTTATATTATTTATGCTAAGCCATTTCCGCACCATTGGCCGATACGAGGTTATTTTTGTTAAATCAAAACAGTTTCGATGGTACCACAAGGTTTATCGGAACCTCAGAAAGTCATCAGTTTGGTATCCGGCCCCCGAAGTCCCCTAGTAACCACCCTTTAACACTTTGTTGATATGTATTCTGGGCAAGAGTGGAAATAAATCAGATTTTTTCGGTCGGATTTTGACATTCTTGTACAGGGTACCATAAAAGTGTTCAACTGTGGTTAGTCGAGGCTTCGAAGGCCGGATGCCAAGCCAATGACTTTTTGAGGTTCTTTCACACCTTCTGGTACCAACCATCTAAACTGTTATCTAACTATTATATCACACAGAAAGATGTTGCCAAGGGGGAAGAAACTTTTTCAGTCATTCTCTGTTGCATAAGCTCTGTGGATACGTAAAAGAACAATTTCCTGCATACACGGAGTATTTTTGGAAATTATAGGGAAATCATTTCATTGATGCAAGAAATAAAACCTTGTGGTTAACCATTTTATTGTGTGAAAATCATGTCCAAGGACAATACTATAAGTGGAATCAGCATGTTCGGAAAAAGTACGCTATATTCCCGACAATACAATGTTCTTTGTCACACATGGTCTCAGAACCTATCTGAACAATTTCGTCCACTGCCGCAAGTGACGATTCAGTTCAGACCCTGAATATAGGGTGGCAAAGAAAATCGCATCTTTTGAACCGAAATTGGTAGAAAGCAGAAGGCACGTCATATGATGCGCAATTTTGTTGTTGTTGAAGTGCATTTAACGATTTTGGTTTATTGATAATCGTTTTCAAAAATTTTCTGAAAAAGTGAAATCAAAGAAGTAATCTCAATAGACCTTTCCAAATTTGCGCTTGTCCTTTTCTATTGTGACGTCATGATTTTGCGTAGATTGGGACAACTGTCAGTATACAGTCATCTCATAGTGGAAGTGTCAGAGGCATAGGCAAGCACCGAGCGTAGAAAAAAAAGACTTGCGAAAATGGTTAATTATTGCTGAATTGTCTTCAGCGACAATAATCTGAAGAAGCCTATTGTGTCCATATACAATTTCACAAAATACACGATGTTGCTTGAAAGTTGAAGAAAGAAAATCAAACGAGGCAAGACTCGACCCATTTTGTGCAAGAGAACCCCAGGGCTGTTCAAACTTTCATCTGGCTTCTCCTTCCGAGTCTTTCCTACCGAACCACTCGTCGAAGTTTCTACCCGTGGAGCTGTAAGAGTGCACGGGTATAACGCGCAGTATTTCTGCTGGTAATGGTAACATCATTCACAACTGGGATATGCTGAAGTTTTGATGGACCAGTACCTATCAAGTTTGTCTTTTCCGCATAGCGCTAGTCATAAATAAGGGCACTAAAAGCCCTTTAACTGCGATAATGAAGTGGTGAATCCTCTGCAGCTATTAAACCTACAGGTAGATCAACAGTAATTGTCGAGATAAAGCTTTGCCGGAAAAATAGGTACGCATTAGCATTTCCGCCTGTCTTCGCTTTCACTATGACTTCTTCTGATACTCTGTTGATCCATCTGGAAGGATTTTCTGCCAGTTTACACTTCACTGGTGATTTCTTCATCGTTTTTCCGACCAAAACAGACAAGAGATTTTGAGAACCTGCTCATGACGCATGGAATCTGACGTTAACATGACATCATGCAACTGCGAAATGTGCGCATTGCGCGAAATATTTTGCGTAGAATGGGACAACTGTCAAAACCATCCTCTATCCTTTATTTTTGGAAAGGTCAATTGAATCGCTATTTTTAAAGACATCAGAGTGGAATTTGATATTTATCTGATAAGAAATATCAAAAATGCATGGATAATAAATAGTCGCAGTTATTGTCAAGGTCTACTATTTTCTTAAATAATAGTCTAGGATCTTTTCGGATAAAAAGCAATGCTAGAGGCAAGTCATGTTAAAGTTTGGCAACATACGTTTTAAGGGTATTTGGACCCCGCTGAATACGAAAACCATTGTTGCCAAGCCGAATTTTGCACCGGAAGCCCGCAATAGGGGGGTAAAGGGGAGGGAAGACCAAAAATCACTATTTTTCACCATTTTTGATGTCGGGACTGCGACCTATCATCAACGTGAAGTGAATTACATCATATCTTGATTCACTGAGGTCTTATACTACCATATTGACATAATTACTGTCAAAATTTCCAGAAGGGGAAGACTGGTGGGGGGAATGTTGACTGTGTAGATGATTCTTCATTTCTCTCGATTTTGAGTAAATATAAACATGTTTGGTATCGTTTCCGACTAAATTCCATATTCCCTATTCAACTATGGTGTTCAAATTGCAATAGAAGCGAGTTTGAACAAGTTTCACATGATAAAACATGTTTTTTGTCAATATTTTTTTACGTCTTTCAACTGTGTTATTTTACTGCAAATCGGCATTTTTTCTCAAAATTTTTGCGTAGTTCGTTAGTCTCATGTATCTACCATGATATAAGCATCCAATTGAATTGCCTCTACTTTTTTAAATATGAAGAAAAAAATTTTTTGTGGAAATTGTTTGGCCCTACTTTTCAACTTTATTTTTTGCTGTATGATGTATGTATGATCAAAACTCAAGTTTTTCATATTTTAGGAAGTGAAGACACACTCAGTATGTGAATGTATTGTGTAAAATACACCAGACTGACAAATTACGCAAGAATTGTCGGAAAAAACTCCGATTTGCATTGAGATATCATAATTTATAGAATTAAAAAAAATACGCTAATGAAACTGAAGAGAACTTGGTGCAACCGAAGGCAGATACGTACATTACCCTAAACCTTAAGTTGAATAATACAATTATAGGTTTTATCATTCACATTCATTACATTCGATTTCAAAATCTCTTTATCTACCTCTTCCCTGGGTATTATTAGAGGAATGCGGCTTTTTCGAATATAGGTACATCTATTTTCATGAACGTAAATTTTGAGGAGTTGTTCTTTTTTAGAGGTTGATGGTAGAGAACACCTGCCTAAGACGTTCGAAAAAGGTAACTTTCCTTGGAGGTTTGATAAATCATCTCACGGAAATCCAAAAAAGGTAACCTTCCTTAGAGCATAATCAAACATACCAAAGAAAAATTTTTTTTTTGAGCTGAAATAGAACTTCTTAGAGGAGTTGGAGAAAGGTAACCTCAAGAGTTACCTTTGGAGCTTTGTGATTTTATAAAAACATTTAGAATAAGTTTTAAAGAGGTAACCTTCTTTGGAGCTTGAGAGAATATCATAGAGAAGTTGGAAAAAGGTAACCTCTTTGAAGCTTAATAGAACATCTCAAAGAAGTGCAAAAGTGGTAAAATTTTTGGAGCTCCAGAGAACATTACAAAAAAGTTGGAATAAGGTAACCTCTCTGTATCTTAATAGGGCATATCAAAGCCGTTTGGAAAAGGTAACCGTTTCTCGAGCTCAATAGAACTTCTCAGGCCTCTCTGAGAGGACTCTTGTTCACTGGGCATCAGATTCTGATATGAAAAACTCTTCTTTTGGAAAAAAGTACATTCGAGAATATCTCAGCTAAGGTTTTCTTCATAATTATGAGGTGGAGGACCACAGTTTTTCATCATACAATAAAATAATAGCAAAAAAAATGTTGAAAAGTAGCGCCAAACAGTTTTCACAAAAAAATATTTTTTGCATATTTTAAAAGTTAGAGGCACATCAGTTACATGACTGTATTGTGTGAAATACACCAGACTAACGAACTACGCAAAAATTTTGAGAAAAAAATGCCGATTCGCAATAAATAACACAGTTCAAAGTGGTAAAAAAATATTGACAAAAAAACATGTTTTATTATCTAAAACTTGTTCAAACTTGCTCCTATTGTAATTTTGACACCATAATTGAACTGAGAATATGAAACTTGATGGGAAAAGATACCAAACATGTATATATTCACTCAAAATCAAGAGAAAAGAAGAATCATCTTCACAGTCAACATTCCCCCCACCAGTCGCCCCCCTATGGAAATTTTGACAGTAATCATGTCAAGATGATAGTATAAGACCTTAGTTAATCAAGATACGATGTAATTCACCGCACATTGATGACAGGTCTCAGTCCCGGTATCAAAAATGGTGGAAAATGGTGATTTTTGGTCTTACCCCCCCTTTACCCCCCCATTGCGGGCTTCCGGTGCAAAATTCGGCTTGGCAACAATGGTTTTCGTATTTAGCGAGGTCTAAATACCCTTAAAACATATGTTGCCAAACTTTAACATGACTTGCCTCTAGAACCACTTTCCAGGCCACTTTTTCAAAAATGATCCTAGTCTATAAGACTGTTTTATTTTGAGAACCGCTTTCTTGGTTTTTGATTATATAGATTTGATGATCGAAGAAGTGACGATCATTAGGCCAGTACCATGCCATCACTCTATTATGTGGTGGAAGATCACCTTGAAATAATCATCATACCATCTTTGCTGAAATAAAAATAACGCACTGATTTCACGGGTTCCACATAACTAGATGCACCACTGCTAGTAATTACGATTAACCTCGATTATCATCCCAGATTATTCTTAAGATTGTTCACCAAGATTCTCAGCAATAAGTTGATTTGGGTTGGTTTTAGAATCTGTTTGAACAAAAAGGGTCGCTAATTATACAAGGTCATTCAAAAAAGATGTCCACCCTCATTTTTCTAGAGATTGGTAAACGATAGCGAGTTGCGGCAAAAACGATTGTGTTCAGCTGCTCTTTGTGTTCAAGTTCAAAACGTCAACAAAACTACTTCACCAAAACTCGTACGAAGAGTACGAGGGCACCTCAAAATTTGGGAAAAATTTGTCTTCCACTGCACAATGTTGAGTGATACGTCATTGAAAAGGTCTTGAAAAGGTCTTGAAAAGTTTCAGTGGACAAGTGTAAAAAGTTTCCGAAAATCTCAGCGGTTTCCATTTCATGATAGAAAAATTGAATTGCCTCAAAATTTTAAAATAGCTATACTGAGCATTTCGATGAGTTCTATTAAATGTACCTTGTTCACAGTTTGAAAAAATTCTCTCATTGATTCTCATTTTATACTTATAAAAACGTGTTTCTCCAGGTTTTTGTTTTCTATCATAAAATGAAAACCGCTGGAAATTTTCAGAAACTTTTAGCACTTGTCCATTGAAACTTTTCAAGACCTTTTCAATGCCGTATCACTCAATATTGTGCAGTGGAAAAAAAATTGTCTCAAATTATGAGGTGCCCTCGTACTCAGAGTTTTGATGAAGTAGTTTTGTTGACATATTAAACTTAAACAAAAAAAGCAGCTGAACACAACAGTTTTTGCCGCAACTCGCTATCGTTAACCAATCTCTAGAAAAAAGGGGTGGACATGTTTTTTAAATGACCCTGTACGACCCTTTATCAACAATAATAATATGTTTTCCATAGTCCGGACGTTAAGCTACATATATGGGACCCACCTTGCATTTTTGAGACAAGCGACGAAATTTGGCACACTTGTTCACTAGACCCTACTCTTCGATTTAAGAAATGTTGCCACCATCTGAGGAAATCGTGCCGACTTTTTATACAGGGTTCAGTAAAAAAAAATGTTGAAAAATCGTAAATCGTGAACCATAACCGGTGGACGTATGTAAATCAGGATATTGATGACTGATTCCATGCCCGTGTAGATGCTGCAAATAGTTTTGAAATATCTTGAGGCGTTTCCGAAGTACGGTGGAAGAAGTGAAATTTCTTCACCTTTTTTCTTTTTTCAATAAATCAGTTGTTTCTGGAGATATTGAGCTGCAACTTGATATTCCGGCAAACAAATATGTTTTTCATGGAACGCGATGTAAAGCCATCGACAAAGCCTGCTAGATTCGAAACTATGATCTTCAACTTTTTTCCATCGTGAGCGCCATCTTCAAATTGCCCTTCGTGAAATTGTTGAAAAAACAACAGGTAACGACTTGATTGGACACACGCGTTCATTTTATTACGAAAAACCAGTTCCTGCATTGCAGCAATGACCTCTTCGGTCAAAAAACGTTATTAAGTTAGTTTTTCTTGATTTCCCTTAACTTAG
Organism: Anaspis maculata; assembly: GCA_949128115.1. Taxonomy (NCBI): domain Eukaryota; kingdom Metazoa; phylum Arthropoda; class Insecta; order Coleoptera; family Scraptiidae; genus Anaspis; species Anaspis maculata. The sequence continues at coordinate 89,569,937 of OX421961.1, read as the reverse complement.
GTGATCCATCACCAAATGGAACTTTGGATCGATTAGATGTTGACGACATTATAATCCACATTATTTTGTGCAGCCAGTCACTGAATTTCATCCTCATCAGCTAAGTGGTGTTCTTTTCGCAAACAGTTGAACAAAAAGTTTGCTTCGATTTTTGTGAAAAAAACAAAAACGGCAAGTCCACGTCGTCCCTTCAAACCAGATTAAAGAAAATCTGTTATCCAAAAATGCTACCAATTGATACTGGAAGAGTTCGGAGGAATGTCTGCTGTAGTTTCAAGTTGAACCGAAATGGATTTTTCCATCCTACTTCGGCAGGAGGGACGTCGGAAGTGTTGCCACAGCTTAATATTTGACACGTTTTTTGTTGAATATAGCCAGAAACGCTCCAAATATAAGCTGTAGCAACACTTTTCACGTCCCTCCTGCGAACTAAAATATAACAATCAGTTTGAGCTTGGCTTTAAACTACGGAGCACATTCCTCCGAATCATTTCAGTATCAGTTGATAGCACTTTTGGGTACATATTGTCTTTAATCGGGTTCGAGGGCAGAAGGTGACCCTGCATTTTTGCCCTTTTCACAAATATTCAAGCAAACTTTTTGTTCAACTGTTTGCCAAAAGAACACCACTTAACTGATGATGATGATGAAATTTGGTGACTGACGTTGGAAAACAATGTTGATTGAAATATCGCAAACATTCATATGATCCAGAGTTTGATTTGGTCATGACTGCCATGTAAGTTGAGGAAAAACAGGAAAAACGAACTTGATAACGTTTCTTGGGCGAAGAGGTCATTGTCACAATTGAGTACCTGGTTTTTCATGATGAAACATCGTGTGTGTGTCCAATAAAGTCGTTACCTGTTGTTTTTTCAACAATTTCACGAAGGGCAATTTGAAGATGGCGCTCATGATGGAAAAAAAGTTGAAGATCTAAGTTTCGAATCTAGCAAGCTTTGTCGATGGCTCCACATCGCGTTTCATTGAAAACATATTTGTTTGCCGGAATATCAAGTTGCTGCTCGATATCTCCAAAAACAACTGATTTATTGAAAAAAGAAAAAGTTGAAGAAATTTCACTTCTTCCAAAATATTTCGGAAACGCCTCAAGATATTTCAAAACTGTTTGCAGCATCTCCATGGGCATGGAATCAGTCATCAATATCAAGATATACATACGTCCACCGGTTATGGTTCACGATTTACGATTTTTCAACAAATTTTTTCTACTGAACCCTGTATAAAGTGTCTACACGACCGCAGATGGTGGCAACATTTCTTAAATCGAAAAGTAGGGTCTAGTGAACAAGTGTGCCAAATTTCGTCGCTTGTCTCTAAAATGCAAGGTGGTTCCTCTTAACAGCCGGACTACCACCCATTTAATTGGACTGATGCCTCAGTACATTCAGCATTTATATTGTTCCAATAAGGCCACTTGGGTTGATTTGAATTTCGCCGAAAATCATTAAGAATTTTGATTGAATGCAAGAGGGCCATCTTAACTCCCTAATGAATACTTCATTTCCTCCGCCGCGCCAGTGTAAGTAGTAGTACAAAATAATTGGAGGTATGACCTTTTTATCCCAGCACAAGGGCCCCCCACTGGATTCCTGCTGCTGTTATGATTGAATTAATGGTCATGTAAATGGGCAAAATGAACACGGCCGATAAAAATCAGATGTTCAGATAACTTGGCGAGGGCGAAACAATGATGCTGAGCTCGTAAATCTTCCTTAAAGTGAACCCTGACGAGCCACGCCTTGGTGAAAGGGGTGAAATTATTTTTGATATTATTACATTACTTTCGAATAAAATGAATATCAAACAATAAAGGAAAATTTTAATGGAAATACCTGGCAATCCAGGTTGATTTATGCAGGTATTAGCGAAAAGTACCTAAACAATGAAATATCTTTATCCCGCCTTTTCATTAGTATACTACAGGTACCTATCTCATTCTTAAGAAAGCAGAAGTACCAGGTGGTGACTCCTGTAAACTTCATTTGCTAATATTGTTACCAATTTCACAATTATTATGTTTTTCCAAGAGTTAGACGAAGCTCTAGCCAACATTTAGTATGCAAAAATAGTGTTACGCGGTTTCTTTTCAGATTTGTGTTCAGAAGGTCTGGAAGCATAAGAATGTGAAGGTTGCCGGCCGCGAACCGTGCACGTTTACCTTGTGGTGGGATGAGGGTGCAATCCGGTCATTTTTGGATTCGAGGCCCGTAAGTTCATCGACAGAGTATCATGAGGTGCATAGTTCTTGATAAAAAAGACCGGCAAATGCGTATGACCAAAAATATTTATATGTAGGTATAGCCCATTTGAGTGATTTTTTGAAAAAAAATTTTGCTCATAACAGCATTTTTCAACCAATTTTGCTAAAATTAAAAATTTGCACTTCTAAAGTCATTGCCCACAATACGGAATTTCGGATAAATTTGAATTTCGGTAGATAATGGAAAAGTTGCGATATTTTCCCCTAAATTTTCTACGCCCGTGATTTTTTTTTTAAACTGAAACTACAGTCACAATACAAGTTTCAATCAATCAGGGACACAACCAGTTCCAATACAATTATGATATGAGGCTTCGTTCATGAAAGAAAAGTTTGATAACGCACCTGCAATTTCCAAATATTTTTAATCAATTTTTCTTCTTGTGAACCAAGCCTCATAATTACACTGAAGGTGGTTGTACCCACGTATGAAACTTCTGATTTGACTATGGTTTTGATTCTTTTTTCAATTCCAGTGGCGTAGAAATCGTTGGGGAAAGTGTAGTGACTTTTCCATTATCTACGCCACTGGTCGCATGTGGTCAAAACCGAAATTCCGCATTGTGGGCATTGACATTAAAAGTGCAAATTACGAATTTGAGCAAAATGGGTCAAAAAATGGCAAAGTTATGGCCAAAAACATTTTTCCAGCATTTCATTTTGAAGGGCTGTATTTTCATTAATACGCATTTGCCGATTTTTTTTTATCAAGGACTATGCACCTCATAGGGGGACGCGTAGTGTCATAGGGGGACGCGCTTGGCTTCGATCACTGAAGTCAAGCCATACACATCGCGGTCCGTTTCTGGATGGGTGACCGTTTCAACATGGCGCTGTGGTGGGGCCCACTCGGAGATGGAATGCTGGCGTCAAATCTCCATTTGGCAAGGTTCTAGGCAAACCGAGGGGCAAATCTTCCGAGTACTTCGGCCTCCAAAAGCTTTCTCTGTAATAGTGATGGCTGTTGCTATTCACTTTTGGTTCGGAATTGAATAAATGACAACCTCTACTTTCTTATGCTTCCAGACCTTGAATACGAATCCGAAAAGAAACCGCGTTCGCGTTACACTTTTTTGCACACTCAATGTTAGCTAGAGCTTCGTCTAAGTCACCGATTATGGATACCTACTTGCATTATTTGGTAACTCTATAGGAGATGGATGCAACTTCTTGTTTTGAAGATCTTCATAACTCAAAATTAGGAACTTATCCTATCAACTTGTTATACAGGTCGTTAATTTCAAAAGGACCTTGTTTGTTACCAGCTAACAATAATTATTCAAAAATATGTTTACCCGAATTTTGGAGCCAATTAATTAGTACACACGTCATGTCGCTTATGCAGAAAACAAACATGTACTTCTACATGAGAAGTTCTAAAATAATTTCAGTTGGTTATGGTATACGTTGTAGGTACGGTTTGGTTTGGATGTAGTAGTTCATGTTGGGTTTATTTTACTTGCCATATTATACCTGTCACATGTCTAGCTGCACTTTCATTGTTCTCAATATTAAATATGCAAATTCAATCATAGGAAACTACCCGTATTAAAACACTAACACTGGCGCACATTATGTGTGCTAATGCGTCACGACATTGAAGTCTTGCAATTTTTAACCTGGAAAATACTGGGGACATCAATGTATATAGCGACAAATGCAAGAATCCATCTCCATCAACCTATTTTTATGCAAGATCGTTTATTTTAAACAAATTTCTAAATTATGCGTGGGTGCTGACAACAGCGTCGATCTATTTAACATCTCAAATATGCTTAACGTAAGCAGAACCTGACGGAGGTTTTATTTATAAAGCGGAAGAATCTTTTTAGCAATGTACATCGAAATGTGCGAAAGCCGAGTGTACCTAGGCACTTCGAGTTGGCAGAACTAGATTAGGTATATTAGGCAGGTGCATTATGTTATATTTTCTCATTAGGACATTTAGTTCTTTTTGCAAGTTTTTGTTTTATATAAAAGATGACACGATAAGAGTGGTCATATTTCATCTTTTATCAATTAAACACAAGAATGGTACTAAACTTACGTGTGGTGTCGCTGTTCTTTTTATTCTTGCTGTATGATCTGTCGTATCAAGTATTTTTTGGTAGGTGGGTATGAAGCGATAACCAATTGCCTACAACTTATTTTGTGCATAGCACTTTTTTAAAATGTTAGGTACATTGCAACACCCAGAAAGTTACGAAAAGAATCTGGCCTAAGCTTTAGCTCTAGACCGTAGGAGACAATAATAAATATGGGGTGCCAGCTTTGAACTTCAACATTTTTTATTTTTTGACAGATGACAGAAAAGGCGATACTTTCAAGTCTTATAACTTTTCTCAATACTGTTTTTCACGGGCTTTCAAACGACATACTGCAAGTCAAATTCCGTGAGATATATAGCTTCTGTCATTTGTTGATAGTGACACTTTTGTTTGACAGATGATAGCCAACAACTAATGGGCTCATTCCACAGAAAATGAGAAAAACCATGTTCACATACCAAATTTCAAGTCGATCGGGTCAACAGTTTGGCAGTTGTCGTGGAAGATTGTAGACAAACAGACACACAGACAGACAGAAATCATTCTGGGAATGGTCTTAATCGTCTTGGGCACTTGGGGGACCTCAAAATTAATATATCCGGTGGAATCTCGAAACTTTTTTCTGCAAGATCACAATGCTTACCTTTTCATGTTGGTAGGGGGTCGAGATCGTAATTGTACGAAAATGTTCAAAACTTGAACAGCAAGAACCTGATATAGATTTTGACTCTAAAATTGAATCAGCGACCTCATTTCACTCTAAAACGACCTCCCACTCGCATGTGGATACTCAACTTAACATTCTGGAGTCTGGATTTCATTCTGGGGAGTTGGTGGAACAGAGTTTCACCTGGCACGTAGGCCTCATTATTGGGCCCATTGTATCCCTCTCCCAGACCAGCCGGACTCACCGAGCCGTAATGTGGTGCCTGGATGTTTGATGGTCGGTCCATCCAAGCACTGAGGCCGACAAGCGTACGGTTGACCTTGACTCCATCTTTCACCCCCGAACCGCAAATGCGGATGTCCGATACATCCACGCTCCCTGCGCCGGTGTTCCTGACTTCGTCTGCCTCCCGACCACGCTGCCGGTTTTCCTCTACACATTGCTGGCTGGAGGCATATACATATACTCGGGGGGTTTGCCTAAGACCACCCAAGGAGGAGTTCCAGACCGGCTTCGAATCAGATGAAAGACGCCTAGTCACCCATCCAACTCTTGGCAGCGGCCAAGGTTGCTGCAGTCAAGTTATCACCCGACTGGAGCGGCCTACTGCACACTACGCCCTCCTCATACTTGACATTCTATGGAACGTGAATTTCAAAGCCCCCATCTTGGAAAAATGCCTCCATTTTGAACCTGCAGGGGGTGACAAAGTGACAAATAAGTGCTGCGGGTCAAATCTATTTTTTTGGTCTGAGGAATAACTCTGCCAAATGGCTTACTTTCATCATCATTTTTTGCAAATACTTCTTGCCTAGAACGTCGACTATTCTGTTTCAAGGAAAAAGCTGCAACAGGTCACAGGTCGAACAAGTTGACGTTCAAGTGCTATAACTCAACCGTGCTATTTCATCTCCATGGCCGGGGCTGGAGCTTTTCCGAAAATTTTGAATGGTTCATGTTCACAGCGGTGCTATTTCTGTCCGATTCGAGGCAAAATATTGCCAACTTCCAGAGTTTTTCGAGGGTTGCATGCAGCCCCTTCGAAAACGGGAACTCGAAGTTGACTCATAACAGCTCCGAGTTCATGTTCCTTCCACAAACAGATTGAAGTTTATTGTATCACTACACTTCTCTTTTCAAATGTTTCACGTGTTGTGCTTTCGGTGGACCAGCCTGTATAATATGGCAATGTAGTAACCAGATTTGGATCTTATTTTCCTAGTTGTCACGTACAAGCAAAGATAAAACAGGGGATGAAGTTATTGAGCGCAAACGAGGCTTAAAAACCAGGTTGTTAGTCTAAATCTAATTGAAACATCAGCTTGTAAGCATTCACCGTCTATCCACGTGTCTCCTGCGCCTTGTTTTGACAGAGCCGCACAGCCCGATGGAAAGTGTCCTCGTAATGATTACTAGCGCACCCAACTTACATTATTGTATGTTTCCTCTTGAAAGCACCTCATTAATTATTTGAAATATTACTCTCCAGATTTATTTTCAGAGTCCCCCAGAAGATAAATCATCATCACCCAGTCCGCCGTTGAATCGATAGCCCGGAATTCTGCTGCTAATGACTCACCCCAAGCATCTCATGCTCTAAGGACCTATGCAAGCAAGCACCCATCGTCAGTCTTTGAGACTTAATAAGGCTGTATTCTCAGCAGGCCAAAATTATTTTGAGGATTTCTCCCTCAAAAATGAAGATAAAAACTCAATTTTTCTTATACGATGTACTGAGCGTATTAAAAAAATTAATAGAGCGTTGTTTCAATTATGTGAAAAAAATATTTTTTTTCTTTTCTGTTGACAACTTTCTTCAAAAAACTCTGTATTCAATTTTAAAGGCTCTCAAAATTATAAAACAGTTGATAATCTTTCGTTTTGTCAAAAAATGTCCCAGCAATCCTTTAGAAACTTTTCTAGTGTTTACGGGCTATTGGGCTTATAAAAAAATGTGGTGTAGTCCAAACGGTTTCAAGATGGACAAACAATCGATGGAATCCCATCAAAATCTCTGGATCTCTTTATCTCAATTTTTGAGGGAAAAATGTTGATACCCTGCGTATATAGCCTTAAGACTCTTAAACAAAGCCAAAGACTCTCAAAAAAACAATTAAACAAACAAGACTCAAACAAACCAGTGGGTCGGCAACCCAAATCCCAGTTATACAATTTCCCAATTTATGGCCTTTATATGAAAAAGCAAGATAGAGATAAAACTGTTTTTGCACTACCTATATTAAATGCGTTATTTTACGACCTCAAAACAGGGCCTAAAGTGACTCTTTTTAGCCCTTGGGCAAAAAAGTCGTCATGGCAACGAGCGCTCTTGATCCGTCAGAAGAGACGTCACCTTCAATTTTGACGTAACTACTTGATGCCATGCACAATGGACTTCAATTTGTAGGGAACACGAAAGACTACAAGAACAACAAAATTAGCACGTTTACATACCAAAACCAATAAATATCTGTTTTATGCTAGTAAGCGATGGGGCCCCGGCAGCTACGTGTTCAAGATAGGTGATAAGTAATAACCTGCCACTCGTCCATGCGATCTGGTAGGCTATGACCTGGTTAAATTTCAGGATGTCAAGCTGCTTTCTTGAGGCACAGCCTACCCCAATTCCGAATTTTGTTGATCGCATGGTAGATCGTGCGACGTACAACCAAGTAATCAGCGCTGCCATGACAATTTTTCAACGACTGAATAACTCGAAATTTCCAGTCTTGCACTAGCCAGTGCAAAAAACATTGTATGCACCTTGGGCTAAAGTGCGTTTTTTCCCCTTGTGCTTGCTTCCCTCGGCCTGCGGCCTCGGTCGCAATCTCGCACAGCGGGGAAAAAAAGTGGCACTTTATGCCCATGGTACATAAATAACTATTGCAGCCTAATGACATTGACTTTGTAATTCTTCATATTTCAACTGAACTTTTTTTGTTTACATCGAAACCCAAATATGCAGACTATGCATTTTTGCGAAAATAATGCAAAAAATTTCACAAAAATGCTGCTGAAATCTGAAGAACTTGAATATCTTTGTTGTTGTGCAGTGGAGAACTGAGTTTGTAATTGTATTTTCCGGATAACCCCGAAGTGTGAAATTGTATAACAAGGTTGCCTACCCACTGGTATTTGCTCTTAAGATATACCTACGAAGTGAGAGATGAACATTCAGGTAATTCAATTCACCATCAAACAGATTCTTGAGGTTTCGAGGTTCATCTTTTTTGCAGCGCATCACCGCCGATAAACTGCAAGTCATAATATGCAAATGAACTTATTTATAGGTTACGTAATGTGCTATTAATTTGCTCTGTGGCTTTGGAAAATAATAGAGGCGCAAGGCACCTTAAAAATGTTCTTCTATACCTACAATCATTAATAATTAATTCTTCGAGTGCTGTAAAGAAACTGGATCCAACAGTGAACCTATATAAAATATTTTATTAGCACTCATAATGTATTCATTGAAAAACATGGAAGTAAAGCAAGTAACACTATAAACTCACTACTAAAAAATCGCTTTATGTGCTCTAAAGTATGGCGAGGCGATATAAACAAGATAAAATGAAACATCAATCCTCAATAAATTGACAAAAGGACTTCAATGCCTGTCTATCGATTCTAGATATTATCTATTGATGACAGTCCGTTCCACTTGAATGCCTCTCTGTACTCTGCAGGGTGATTTCGGAAAGTATGTCCACCCCTATTTTTGAAGAGAACCATCGCATCAATGATGACGAGTTTTTACACTGAAATCAGATTCAGCAATAATCCCTTTAAATTCGATTCCATATGTCACCAAAATCATTACATCAAAACTCTAATAAGCGAATAAGTCATGATCATTAATGCCCTTGTTTCAGACAACATAACGAAAACATTGGTGGAAAAGTTGCAAGTGCAATTGAACCGTTGAGTTACTTTTAAATATTGGTTCCAAAAGTTGCTTGTGCGTGGCGTCATCTACCGGCCAATGACAAAAGGTTACAATGGCGCCTCTTTGTACATTTTCACTCAACCGCAAAAGATTTTGTCGGACTGAAAGTTCCAAAAGACAGTTTTCGATGATATAGTATGTTTCTTACATCTCACCGGCGCGTCGCGTCGGCTGGTTTGTGTATAGGCGATTTACATTTAAAAAACGCCACCTGGTGTAGAGCTCGGTACTTGATCGTCGAGGACGTTTTTGCGAGGAAAACATACTCCGACGTCTAGTAGCCTAGGTGGGCACTAGTGGATACCTGTAATACCCACATATTGACATGGAAATTTGACAAGTAGAAATAATCTGAAAAAGGGGTTTGGATTTGTGTCTCTTATTTCATGTTATGGTTAGCGTATTTAGCAGGTTTGTAGTAGATCTAGCTCCAGAGGTGCGCAGCTGAAAGACTACGCCCCCAGCAATGCACTACATTATTGCGATAAAAAAAGACAACGTTTACGTCGCGAACACAGAGGTAGCTACGGCGAGCTTGTTAGAATGAAAAATACGGATCTCCAGCTGAAGTCGAAGCAGGAAATCTTTAGAAAAAAGCGAGGAAAAAAGGTAAGTGGTGGTTGACTCTGCACGGCCAGCCCGAGGTGATTTTTTCTTGGCTGGCAGGCTGGTCGACGGGCTTGTGTGTTTCCCTCCGTGCGGGTGTGACAGAGTCTGTTGCTCTTCCTTAGGCGGAAGCTATGGATGATTTAGAGAAAGGTCTGCGACGACGCTGGTCATCAACATGGGGTCCAATAACGAGCCTATGGGGTCCCAAGGGTTCACAGGAACAAAAGTTTGCTTTGCAGCGTACTGCACAAGACAGCAAAGTGACAGTTTTGACATGCCACCAATTGACGTAACCACCGCCGTTGCCGGACGGCAACTACACCACTTCTAAAAATTAATTCCCTAAAACTTCCTCGACGAAACGGCCATTTTCCCCAATAAGGTCAATCGCCTATAGTTAGATACTAAGGGTGCGTTCAGTCCGCTTATTTAGCCGTAAGTTTTAATCTTAGTCACAAGCGCAGCGACGCCCATTGGCTCTTTTGAACCAGCCTCCTTAGAACAGCCAACAAGCGATGCAGCGCTTACACCTTAAACTAAAACCGCGGATAAATAAGCTGATCGAACCCACCCTAACACAACTAGCATTATAAAGCTGTATAGCAGAGGCGTCTCGGCGATAACCATGCTGACGAGACGTAGGGGCGTCGAAACATCGGTGTCCGTGGTTTCGGTTTGCCTTTTTCAACAGCATTTTACCGTAAGCGACTTCACAATTGATTGGTTGGTTAAAAAAAAGTAAGTTTAATTTCAATCATCACCGATATTTAAGTGAGTTCGATTTCTTTCTCGAAACATCCAACTTCAAATGCAAAATGACAAACATCAGGATATCAAATGAGTGAAAGCCAAAACTGAACTACTGCTTTACCGCTTCATCTAGACTTAAAAAAAAGGGGTTATGGTATTATCGCGATGACAAACTAAAAAGCTCAAATATCTTGAGACAGTTGGTAACGTAACGTACTGCGTAACGCTCCCAGCACCAGCGCTTTGACATCTCTGTCGCTCTCTATTTCTTTGTTCTGGGTCATAATACTCATAAATGTGTCTTTGTGACAGTTGAGATGGCAAATATATATGTCAAAGGCAGTACGGGGAGACGAAGAAAAGTTTACGGCAAAAATCTGCTCAGTCAGTGCCGACAATAGCTCACAGATTTGCAGCCAAACTCTTCTACTGAGACTACACAAGACTCGACACAAGATGGCCTATAGTTGAAAAAAAAATCAGGACCGTCCTTGGAATGAGCTGGTTTGCACTTTATTGGTAGAAATAGTATATCACATAATGTGTAATTCAATTCAACTATCACGATGAAAACGTCAATGACAGCGACAGCCTTGGAAAAGTCGGGTGTCACTTGATGACAGTCAAATGACAACCCTCAGCTACAAAAACCTTAAATCACTAATCTAGAAAATGAAAACTATTAGCGATCGTTCTTTTTTTGGTGATGAATAAAGAACTACGGGGACAGCTCACAATTGGATCCACAAATTTGACGGTTGGACGGCGAAGAATAAGTAAACATCGCATAGGAACGCAAACATCGCTACATCGTGCTCTCTAGTGACAATACTCATGCTACTCGGAGTAACTCGGGAGGTACGTAGTTTCCGGGGAAAAAAAACCAAGCTAAGGCACCTGATAAAGGTAAATCAATGATGATAATGTGTAACCCACGAGTTACAAAGTGAATGATGAGTTGAGTTGAAAAGTAATATCACCGACAACTTCAGTCAGTCACTATACCTATGGATGGGTGACCAGAGTGTCAACAACCAACCCATGCTGTCTTTGCGCCGCGAAAACACATGAAGCCGTTGGTTCTCCTGGGTAAGCGAGTCACGTCACCAACTACTTGAAACAGAGATAAAATGATGATGGGCGTGAAATAAACTTGCAGTTTTCCTGCTAATAACACCATGTGTTTACTTATTTATTAAGATTTTTAAAAGAGTGAAATGGATTTACACATTCTCAAACAACAACTTCTACGATATTAGTTAAAATATTTAGTCCAGGAATTATAGCTAAAATTAAACCTAGGAGGATTTTTGTACTTATATTGTATACATTATGTAGGTATAGGCGATTTAAATTGAAAAAACGCCACCTGGTGTAGAGCTCGGTACTTGATCGTGGAGGAATTTTCGGATAGGAATTCATACCGGGACATCTAGTAGCCTGGGTAGGTACTAATAGATAACTACAATACCCACATCATTGACATGGAAATTTGACAAGTAGAAATAATGTGAAAAGGGGTTTGCATTTGTGTCTCTTATTTCATGTTATGGTTAGCGTATTCAGCAGGCTTGTAGTAGATCTAGCTCCAGAGATGCGCAGCTGGAAGACTACGCCGCGCCACCAGCAATGCACTACATTGCGGTTACGGTAAAAAAAAAGACAACGTTTGCATCCCAAACACAAAGGTAGCTACGGCGAGCTTATAAGAATGAAAAATGTGGATCTCCAGCTGAAGTCCAAGCAAAAAATCTTTGGAAAAAAGCAAGGACAAAAGGTGGTTGACTCTGCACGGCCAGCCCGAGGTGACTTTTTCTTGGCTGGCAGGCTGGCTTGTTGTGTGTTTCCCTCCGTGCGGATGTGACAGTCTGTTGTTCCTCCTTGGGCGGAGGCTATGGATGATTTAGAAAAAGGTCTGCGACGACGCTGGTCATCCACATGGGGCCCAGTAAAGAGCCTACGGAGTCCCAAGGGTTTACAGGAGCAAAAGTTTGCTTATAGTGGATTGCACAAGACAGCAAAGTGACAGTTTTGACGTGCCATCAATTGACGTAACAGCCGACGTTGCCTGCTATACTACGAAAAGCTGGCTGGGAGAGTTTTTATATTTGGCATTGTGAACTACCCTCGGAATTACCACTTTACCGATTATTCCGGATTTTCCGAAAAAGGTTCTGTTGAGATCGCAACGTGAAACCAAAAAACTTCAAATATTTTAAGGTAATCCCAAAATTTGGCGAATTTGGCTTTACTAGCTCTTCTCTCGACCTGTACTCGAAAACACAAGTGTTCTGCTTTTTCAAAGTTGTGTTTTTAAACACCCACCTACCTCGAAGTCAAGTTTGGCTTTCACTTTTGGCGGAAATGATACGGGCACGTTCATTAATGTTGGGGTCAAAGCAGAAACTTTTTCAAAAGTCGGCTCGTATTATTTGCTTCCGAAATTTTGTCTGGGAGGGAAGGAGCACGAGCGAGAAGTCACGCACAAGAGACACAATCTATCTGAGAAGTACTGTAAAATTTGAACTTTTAATCCAATGACACAAACCCAAATTTTGAGAACTTTCGCAAATTCCAGTTTAAAGATTTGAGAAAAAAATCTCATGTTCATATTATTGTTGAATGAATCGGACTGAACGCTAAAGTCTATACATCGTTCTGGAAAATTTTGCCTCTTTTAAATTTGATGTAACTTTGTGAAGCAACGACCAATTTCAATGTTGTTTAAAGTATTTACCTCTTTACTTCACCTGTTTCGGTTCTTGAACAAATGTTCAATTTTTCATTTCTCTCTCACCCTGTATATGCCGCCGGCATGGTAAGTGCTGGCGGCATCATAAAAGTCAAAGTCCGTACTGTTACGAGCGGCTATTCCGTGCATACTGCTAAACACGGGATCTTTCTGGATTCTTCCATCCATTAGATCACAGTGTAGAAGTGCGGAGCGATCTGGTGCATTCCAGAAGTATACGCGATTGGGAGACTCCAACGTTCGATCGAGACACATCTGTCCACTTTGGCGGAGGTGCAGATTCCAGAACACACGGAAAGCACGCGAAAGGTGTGTGATTATTCAGGAGTGGTCTAGAAACCGCATGTGCCGGGCCACTATGGAAATTGCTGGAAGATGATAGAAAGCTCAGGAACGCGATTCGGAGGCATACAAAAGCACCGTCCAACAGTGAACAGTCAGTATCGAATTGGAAGAGACAGCGAGCGAATAAGCGAGCGATAATCAAAGCGACATTCCATGTAAACTGCTCAACATTTGAAATATCGGTATCGAAAGGTTTCGGTATCGATTACTAGGTTTTTAGAGGTTTTTCAATGGAGGGTTTTAAGTAACGATAACAGTGATGACAATAACAACAAAGACATTTTTGGGACAGTGTGGGATTGATCAGTGGGATTTTGTGTCGATGGCCTTCTCATCTCATCCCTTTTCCAAGGGCATCACCGCACGATAATAGATGCCCCAGTACCTACTAAGGAACGCGTGAAAAAGTCCACCTGGCCCAGTGCGGATTTGAACCCGGGACCTTCGCCTTTGAAAGCAAGGCCGAACTCACCGTGCTACCGACTGGGTTTCAAGTTCTTTTTGAGGCCGAGAGACGAAAAAACTCACTGCATCCTTGATGATGTTGATGTTGAACTTCACGCTTTACTGAGATTATATGCAAAAGTCTACCTGGGTTTTATTTTTGCCGGCTATTTATCATTTCAACAAATAGAGCTCCTGAACCAATTGTATTATTTAATAAAAAAAAAACACGTACCTACGTACCCGTAAAACTAGTTTTCTTGTAGATAATATCTACCATTACATATTTGTAGATATAATCAAAATCAACTTAGTATTAGTTTAACCATAACTTTAAAATTTCACAATAGGAAACGTGGATGGCAATGACAGAAACCAAGCCGGTGCAAAATGGTAGAATGTAGTTGACAAAAGAGCACAAAGCACGATGGAGTAAACAAGACGTGACAGCCCCTAATATTGCAATGTCCAATTAATTGACCGAGTCAATCCGTTGTTGCCGTGAAATGGCTTTGATGTAATTTTTCTGTTATTCCGGGTTTTATCACGGGAATAAATTCAACAAGATACCTATTACTGGTATAACTGCGTACAATATAGATACAAAACTGCAATCGATTACATCTTTTCCTTCTTAAATCCGTCATATGTATTGGAATTTTTTGTTTGGGGGAACAAATTAGGGTAATGCATCACCATGTGCAACTCCTTCCTTTCCTGGTGCCATTCAGAGGTCCATTTCTTGATTGTGCTTATATCTTTTTTATCTTTGTTACATAACACGTTTCTCTTCAAACACGCTAATACCGGTACAGAAAGGAGCATTGTTAATAGCCCAGTCAAAACAACAATATATTTCCAAAACTGAAGAGAATCTATTTCTTCACCTTTATGTTTGATATATCTGAACATCTGTTCAGGCTGTGTTAGTTCCTAGAACAGTGATCGTATTAAAAATAAAAACAAAGATAACATGTAGGGCATAACAGCAATAGACGTAGGTATAGAGTGTTTGAGGCTGATGAGGACTTATGGTTTTGGGTTTGTGTAGAAGAGATTCAAGTAGAAAAAAAGTACAGAAATAGCTTCTGTAGCCTATTACAACAGGCAGTTACCTACTTCTTCTGTCCACACAATCGGGATGAGACCATCAGTGACATTATTCAACAAATCTATCTCAGCATTCTGATCCATTTTGATGTTATATTGTAAACGTAATTTTCTCAGTGTAGGTAGGCCGGACCTCTGTAAATGATCGATGATTATGTATTGTGTAGTTTCTCATAAAAACTTTACCGGTTCTATGAAGATGAATGTTTCGTGCAAATCTTTGTCAGCTTTAAGGACTTCTGAGATATTACGCAAGTTGTCGTCGCCCAAATAGAAGTGAGGAAAAGAAAGAACGATATTTATGTTCAAGCATCGTTTCAAACTGTGAGTTCCAGCCAATGGGCACTGCAAAGATTCCACGCGTTCACGTTTTTGAATTCTCACAGCCACGTCACAAACACATATTGGATTGGTGTTGATGACAAACGGGTCTTTATTGATGGAATATTTCAGCATATCGAGTCCATGTATTGCCTCGTTTTTCTCGAAATTCAACGAAACAGATCTATAAAAGAAACATTTGGTTGAGTAAGCTCTCAATGGAATTGCGATTCGAGGAAAAACCTTGCAATATCTGGTAAATAAACAAAAATCTTCTGTGGTGTGTTCTCGAATGAATCAAAAAGTAAGAAATCAGTGCCATTGATCAAGTTACACTTTTTGTCGTTTTGTTTGCGCGTAAGAATGTGACCTGGTTCGGACTCAAGTCCTACTTCAACAATTCTTCCTTTATCTCTTGCCTTCTTCAATCCACGCATTACTGTTATATTGTACATTCTATCATCCGAATTGTTCATCTAGAAAAATCAAATTTACCTACAACAGTGTGAACATAATCGAGTGATTTTCTCCAATACCTACTCTAGCAAAAAGTGAGAAGTATCGAGCGTTATTATTGGGATTTGCGTGATCCACCCTCGGAGTTACCGCAGTATGGATGGATTGGCACAAGATGGGTGGAGCTAGGGAAAATTTGGATTGAAACTATTTATTTTGCTGAAGTTATTCGAACATCTACATTTATCTGGACACTCGGGAAGTACCAATTTTTTCCCAAAAAGGATATCTTCCACTTTTGCGGTAACAAACACGTTTTCTGCATCAGGAAACATATTGGGAATGCCTTCCGTGTTTAACGCGCCTAAATATTCAGGAAAAGAATCGCCAATGTTCCTTACCAAGCCCTATTTGCAATATGATAAGAAGTAGGAAAAGGTCGACTATATTTCACCAGTTTACCAGAAGAGGAACATTCACAATCGTAACTAAGTCATCTTCTCGCCTGGGTCCAGATTCAGCAGCGTTGAAGTAGAAATATCGCCGTTTGATGAACCTGAGTGTATCTTTCTCCTTGTTAATTTCTTCAACTCTTGGATTATCTACCTCACTGAAATGGAAAATGATCTATGATTCATTTCTACCTTGTGGAAGAAACAGGATTTTTCTAAATAACAGACTTGTAAACATATGGACCCTTTTCGATAAAAACTGGCTTGGATCCACTTTGGACCTCATCCAGATTTTTGACATCAAAAATGTACACCCTGAACCGTAACTGATAATCTGGATTTTGCCACCTCTCAAAGCCTGCTGTTCCAGACTCAAGCGAAATCAACTGGAAACATTTGACAGAGTGGTTTATTTTAATTTCATCTGTTGTGTTCAGACCTGTTGAAAATAATTGAATTCCAGTAGTGGGATATAGTAGAATGTTCCAATTAGTCCAGTCAGCAGTATCGAAAAGCCAAATGATAGCACAATCAGATGAAAGTAGTTGCTCAACATGTTTGCTTTATTCTCAATGCGTGACTAGATCTAGTGGGTAGGTATACCCACTGGATATACCTACTTGCGTTCTTGCGTATAGAGTTGCTGAATAATGTATTACAATAGTTACATGCTCGACTATTCAAATCTGCAATAACACTTTTTTTGCCATTAGGTAGGTATACCTACATGAAAATGTGGAATGAATGTTGCATGCGGAACGAAGTTATTATCGACAATAAAACTTCATACCGGATGGTCAACACTTAACAGATCGATCTAATGTTAAGAAACTTACTGGAATGAAAACCACGACGCGCGAATAAGACACACCTGCACAATGGCCAGAGGAGGCAGTTTTTCACAGCTCTCGTGAATAGATTTGCAACCCATGCTGGAATGTGCAGGAATAATGGGAGCGATGTGAACCTTCGAGGTCTTTCATACAATAATAGACAACAAGACGCGAGTATACAGAATGATTCAAAAGTGTCGGACCATCTTGAAGGTGTGTAATATGGAGGTGTAGTAGAGTGCTGGAAAATTGTTAAAAAGATGACTTTTGATTTTGAAGTTATGGAGGAACAAAAGTTGGTCCTTCGATCGCTTCTATTCTTGTTGTTTGAATGATTTGTAAACTGTTTATGGAAAAACAATGAATACAAAAAATCAACCTCCGAATCTCTGATGAATTTCTGTTTCATGGGGAGCGGAATGACCATGAAGCAGATCAGTGTTGATTCGAGAGCGACAGGGTGCGAACAACACCAGCAAAGCCTGATGATTTAAATGCGCCAATTTGATAGATTGTCAAAAAAAAATTCAAAAAATTTTTCAGATTTTTTCCAACACTTTTTACCAATAAATGCGCCAATCTATGTAACTTGTGAATGGGGTACTTGCCAATGGAATACATTCAGCTGGAAATACTTTCGATTGCCAGTATAAGTGATAAGGGGACTCCACTGAGAATTTCACAAAAATCCCGTCGTTTTCTACAGAAAAAAAAACGAATTTGAAAAATTCCTCCTGAAAGCTTCGCGCCAGGACAGAGATTTTGAGTGGGGTTGGTCTGACTGTGTGACAATGGAATAATCAAGAATGTCAGGGAAGTCACTGTGACGCTGTCATTTTGAACATGCTATCGCAAAGCCGGTTTCCTATCGAATTCTTTTACCGTGAGCATTTAGACAATAAAGTCGAACAAGGTTTCGAAGAAACTGACTCCAGAAACCTCTTATAACACTGTCTCAGTCGAGATAATTTATTTCCAGGGAAAAATCTGGAGGATCACCAATAGCACAGAAATAAGAAGCTGAAAATGAACAGTGAGCTTTTATAGGTTCATCATTAGCATACAATTCCGGATAGGTAATACTTTAGAGCTACAAGAGATCCATGTGGGGAGGACGCGATGGATCTCCAAATAAAATGTGGGGAGCAGGAACACTGATGTCCGAAATAAAGCCGAGGGTCAGCCAGGTCAGAGCACGAGTGACAAACATGCGAAAGGCTTTTAGGTGGACAGCACTGAAGACTAAAGAAAGAGACTAGTTAGGTTGAACAAGGAATGAACAAAACGAGTAGGTACTTTCCGCGTAGATCAAAGCCTGGATCAAAGCAGTCTAAAGGCAAAAAAAAGGGCACAGGAAGAAATTACGGTCGGCGGTTTGACGTTGTCAGTCAGACTCAGATCAGATTTGAGATGATACGATTTCAAAGTTTAAAAACGGCACCTTGACGACGTTATATCATTGCCAACCCAACGAGGAAAAAGAGCCCTTCTATGTTCTATATCTAATATATTTGTGACGTCACAAATATATTTTTAAAACACGCGTTGCGGCCGCAATTTCGGGAATTTAGGAAAAAGAAAAAATACGGGTACAATATTTTCAACCATACTATCGATTAGGCCAATAAAAAAATTAAGCAAGTACCCCATTAATGAGTAGTGTGCAATAATAGAGTGTATTGAAAGGTTGTGCGTCAATTATTATTGAGGTATTGGTGTCAGAAGTGAGATAATCAACAGCAATATCACAAGTGCTTAGATTTTCACGATAATTTTGGCCTAAGTGATCACGAGTGCTGGTTGTAGCGGTAAATGCCCGATTTCTAAGAAGAAAAGGGTTGAAGGGTTTAGAGAAGAACAAATTGAAAAGTGTCCAAGCAGGACAGGAAAAGAAATTGGAAAGCTCTCTATAGAACACAAAATTGAGCATTTTGGAGAAAGAGAAGGAATAATGGCGATTCTAGAACAACAAACGTAGTGAGTACTTCAATGGCAATCGCTCTCAGAGGTCCATCGTTGGAGCTGCTGCAGACGGTCCCAGAGAGGAATAGAAGGACTTTGTGAAGCTAATTGAGGTGCTGGGCTCCAATATGGGGACCATCATTGCGGACAGCAGGTTCACTAAACCCCGTTTTGGACATGAACGCAAATAAGAGGAGAAAGCCTACAGGAGCAGGAGCTCCACAGGCTGTCTTTTTTAGATACAAATGTCATTACTATACCTACACTTCTCTCGATATTCCCAAAAGCGGCATGAATGTGATCCATATCATATCTTGATTTTTCGGTGACAACTTTATGAAATGCATGGATAACCATTAACCATTACACGAAATGGACAATTACATGATGTTGATGCGCTGAAGTGTCGCATCGAAATATTATTCAAATTATGCTTTGGTTTTCCAGCTAGATTAATGAAGTTTATGAAAATAATGAAGAATTTCAGGCTGAATTGAAATATTTTGCGAATAAATTGAAATATTTCGCAAACTTTCTTTGGCAATGACACGAATAGTTTAATTAAATTCCCAAGGATATCATCCGCAGGCACGATGTAGAAACCCTCTCCTGCATTTTTGAGCTCAATTAAGACCCTACTCTGTTACGCCAAGACCACTATGCGATTGCATTATTGATTATATCGAAAGTTCTCGTGCAGGTTTTCTCTTCTTTACTCACACCTGATGGAAAGCGACGCCAGAGGATTTCCCAGCGTTCTCTCATTAAAGAGTAATTTGCTGTGAAATTATATTAAGCTCTCCTCTTGGAAGGTGCAAAATTAGGATGCTAGGTGCCTTACCTGACATTATATTTCGTTCAAGTTCCAAATTTAAATCTCAAACTAAAACGTTTAAAAACAGTTTTTTTTTCTCGCAGCCAGATGTGTCTGAGTGCTGGAATCCTGCGGTTATAACCGAAATGGAAAACGTCCAACTGAAACTTACATTGCGGCTACATTACCTATTCTAACACATCATATCCGCAAAGTCGTCTTCCTGAAGGTGTTGTTCCCGAAAAGTGGTGAGAATATTTTCTGTGAAATGTTAAGTAGGCACGTATAGAAAAGAACGGCATGTGGGATCGAAGCCTCTAGAGACGTTTTGTCAGTCACTCCACATATATAATTTCATCTCTTCGGAACTCTCTACGGAGCTCATTTATATTCTTCGATTATTTTGTGCGACGACGAAAAAAGCTATGAAATCTGTGTCGGATTTATCTTAAACTCCCACCAGTGAACTCAGACATCTCTTATAGGCTCACGCAGCGGCTAATCTAGGTACGCATATATTCTGCAAGGATCCAACACGTGTTAAGTTTCGTCTGACTGACAAGTCTTGTCACATTTGAAATTAATAAATGTTGTTTTTGGCCCACGAGAGTTTCGAAAATAGTTTGCCAACATCAATCACAAAAGTGCACTTCACTCTTGGTATACCTAATTGGATTTACAGCTTGTAGCGGAGGTTCACTCACGACATGAAAAACTTCATCACAAACGTGAATTATTATTAGTGAATACAAGCATGAACGAATTAATACTAATTAATAAGGACTCATATTTGATAGCGAAATAAGACAGGTTATCAAATTATTAGTACTTATACGTTGCAGGTTATAAAAATAAGGTAAATACATGCCCAACTTCTGGACTGACGTTAAAAATACCTATATCATGTGCAGGCACAACTGAAATTAATAGAACGTTTTTGGCTCAGGAAATATGCAAAATCGTGACGAAACCTGGACTAAATTCCGGGCAAGCTGAATTTCTGGATGCTAGCTCCAGAATTCGGCGAGAAACAAGTAACAACACTGGCATTCCCTAAATCCAAAAATCAAAAAAATTATTTTAGATTTTGGAAATGCCAAGGGGCTCAAACCAAATTACATCCTTGTAGATTTCGAAAGAAACCTAAATAGTGAGATTCTGTCGAGGAATAAACCCACAAGGATTGATTCCGCAACGCTTATTTTACCAATATGACTCCGTCCTTAACTCAAGTAAGTTTATCAAGGATAGTTTCAAAGTCACACCTCATATCCTAATGAGTACATACCACAAAATCGTTGATTTTTACAGTCAAGAGGATGTTAGGGCGAATGTGGGAGATTTGGCACCACGGGAAATTTGCGACAGTGACTTTGTTTTAGACATTTTATTACACGCTATCACTGATTGACCAAGGATTTTTGAGAACCAATCAAATCCCCCGATTTTGGAGCTGAACTGGTTTGGTTCTAGTGACTCAAAAACACTATTACTGTCAAACACCTAACATTCCCTTGATACCAGCACTTCGTTGCTGCAGTTCTAGCTTGAAGCACTCAACGAATATCTTCAATCGCATTTTTTTGTCGCTATACTCTTCGGCTCACAGTTCTCCATGTCACCGAGGGGCTATAACCAGGTCTGGACTTGGTTATGTGTGCACCCCGCAGTACTAAAGTAGCAGAATTCAAGCCCTTTTAGCCCTTGAAACTCCGGCTGAAGCACTGCCTAAGCATATCAGTAGCTCCCCGCAATCCACGCATCGAAGGATGAGGGTTATAGGGTTGTACTAGCGGTAAGCAAAATAAAACTGCATTTTATGATACAAGCAACAGATTTGGTACACGTGATCTTTGAAGAAATCCAAGCGATTTAACCCGTAGTTCTTGGAAATCCCTTCGGGGGAGCCGAGATATGGGGAGGGGGGTAGATGGGTTGATTTCTCTTATTTAGAAAAAATCTATATGCGCCAAACTGGCATGGAAAATATCGAATTCAAGTGAATTGAACATGCTGAATACACTGGTGAATCTCAATTTTATAAAAAAATGCAAATCGTAGCCATTTTTCAAAATGGCCGCCAATAAATGACAAAAAAAACATGTATGAATAAGGTGTTCGAGTGAGGTATCAATTTATATGTTTTCGAGGTCGCTGGACTCATTTCTTTTATTGAAATTTATTTTAATTTTTATTTATTTATTTATTTAATTGTCTTATTTTACGAGGCGGCATTCAGCTATAAGCTGCTCTACCATGCAACCTCGGGGACAGCACAAAATATCCATGGATGAAGTAGGATTCGAACCCACACAGGGCAGCGCGAATGGTTTTGGCTTGCCATTACCTGTACCACTCGGCTACCACCGCTACGGCTACCATTCTGTCGATATGGTGAGAAATCACCATATCGAACATAATTATCCACTTTGGGTCAGGGTAAATGAACCACCCCCACACCTGAAGTGAAACTTTCAAGATTTGAAGTGAATAATTGAAAGACCAATATAGAGCTGCATATAAATAATATGTTTTTGATTGAAAAATGAAAATTACCGATGTAACTATATCTTTGAACTCACAACCATCCCTGGAAGCCCCAATCACTTTTGATGGGAGGGTTCTTGTACCTAGATTTCCTGGTGTCATAGGAAAGTGCTTTTAAAATGTTTTTTTTACCCTGAACTTCCCTACCCTATCGCAGGAGAGTAAGATTTCCCTGCCTAGGCAGGTAAAGACTCAACCTGCCTAGGCAGGGAAATCTTAGTTTTCTGCGTCAAGAGAAGTTTTGTTTGCTGAAAATTTGCTGAAAACTGTTGGAAACCGGACCCAGCAACGTGATATTTGCCAAATTGCGGCAGAATGACATTTCAGAATTCAAGAACCAATTTCTTTCGTTGTGGTTTATTGAGGTAGGTAGTTTCAGGTAAAACGGTCTACATAATACGCCAGGAAAGTTAGTGTCTTTACAGGGCAGGTAGGTTACCATCAGGCCTCGCTTACGCTCGTCCTTGAGTATGCCTACTAGCCCTGTGAAGATTCACTTTCCCGCCTTATTATGTCAATAACCAATAAATGGTATAAAATAGTATAATACCCAGTACCGTCTATTGTAAAAATGGGGCCCGGGGCACAAGTTAATGAGAAGCCCTCTGGTAAAGGTAAGCGAAAAAAATATGGAGAAAGAATATGGGTTTTCTCATAGTCATTTTTTGAGGCCCATCTGCAACGTTGACTTAAAGTATAGTGGTTGGTGCCAAATTGTTTCTCAGACCATGACGAACAAGTATTACGATGGTGGACATCTAAGATCCGTGACTGGGCAGCCGAAGGAGAGGATGGAGCAGGGAACGTGCCGAAGAAGAGATGAAAAATGTTAACTGATGAACCAAAAGAGTTGGAATTATGAAAGATTGCATACGATCTCGCTATTTTACGCCATTGATAACGCAGCAAGCCATTTTCGAAATCACTGAACCGTTCCGTCCAGAGAGGTCTCGATTAAACTTTTTTTTTCTGAAAATATTTCTGTTAAAAACATACGAAAAACTACACAATAATATTTTTGGCAGCTAGAGGGGTTGGAAATATATGCATATTGGTGAAAATCCCTTGGTCTTCTATTTCAGAAAATAAGACCCCACTATTCCTACCTACGTGACTTTTCCGGTCATTCTTGACCATTGGTCTCCCCAAAGAGCTTTGTTATGTGTGTCAGGAATTCGTTTTTGATGGATTTTTTGTGAAAAAAAAGTACACTTTGGTTCAAATAACTCCCAACAAATAACCTTTTAACTCGTATTCATCAGTTTTGGTAGGTGGCTTCAAAAACTAATACATTTGATGATAAAAGCCGTCCGTTGCCGGTTCATAATGAGCCATCATTAACAATTAACAATATATTGCCTCAACCTTTTACAGGTGTATAGGACAGGGCTTGGCCCTGTATAGAGTTGTCAATAGCGTTGTCAATAGTTGTCAATCATGTGGCACTGGGCCTTGTGGAGAACCACGTGAGATACCAAAATGACAATTTTTCTCGCCAAAGCAGCCACTAACCCGAGCACTAACCTAACTTGAGTAAGTCGTAGCTTTTTATCTTCCAAATTCGTCAATAATTTGGTTTTAATTGATTTTACATTCTCAAAAGAAAAATCTCCGAAATGATTCGATATTTTTGAAAACGGTTTGCTGCACCTTCACTGGCGTAAAATAGTGAGCATGTGTGCCATATTTGATAATTCCACCTCTTTCGGTTCATGAGTTTAAAAAAATGTTATCTCTTCTTCAGCACGTTCTCTGCCCCCTCCCCCCTCTGGCTGCCCAGTAGTGGGTCTCAGATGTCCACCATCGCGATTCTTGTTCATCATGGTCAAAGGAATAATTTGGCATCAACCACTATATTTCAACGTTAAGTTGCATATGGGCCTCAAAAAATGAACATGGGCAAAACCCACTGGGATAAATGAAATTTCAAATTAATTGCCCACAGCACAAATTCACCGATGAATTATTTTCAAATAAGGTTTTTCTGGATCAAAAAATAATGAAGAATCAAGCTACGATGTTAGATTTGGTGGACAATTTTTTTCGCTATTTCACATTTTACCGAACCGTGGATTCCTTCCTGTTGATTTTTTAGATTCTTGAAGAATCCACAAGAGCAGCGGATAGCGGTTATTTATTAGGTTGAATTCCCAATTGCCTTTGCGCTGAGTTCCTAGGAGATTTTGATTTCTTTTATCACGCGTTGTCAAAAAACCACTATAAGGGGAAGGCGCACGATCAGCTCAAAAAGTGACATAACTGAATAAATGATTGGGAATGGGATCTATGAGAACAATTTTATTTCACAAAAATCGTCATTAGTTTTGTAAATTGATAGAGATTTGGGGGCCCCCGCAAAACCCGGGGCCCTGAGCACAGGCCCTTCAGGCCTATGCCTAAAGACGGCACTGATAATACCTACTTACTTAATAATATTTTATGTATTGTTACAGTTTTTAGTTGAGATTCCTCACCACTTGTAAACATGTTCATGGGGTTCAAAATTGAACCCGAAGTAAGCAACTGTACCCTCAATATAGCCTTCAGGAGGTCGTGGGTTCAAAATCAATCGCTAGGATGATTTTCCAGACGATTTTAACGTCAAAGAAATTATAAGAATATCTAAGATAATGATGGAAAGAACACAAACATCATCACAAACAAAGAAAGTGTTATGTAAGGGGGTCGAGTCTATTACAGATAGATCATACGACACACCTTTTTAAGGATAGCAAAGGGTCTAGAAGGACCTTTTTTCCCTGGAAGGATGCCCAACTTTCAAAATGAAAATATTTGATTTTCATTTTGCTCTGTGCTCTTGGCCTTGGATTCGGGTCCATTAGCCAGCTCACAATATTTAATTTAACCCATCTATCCCAAAAATGAGGATAAAATTTAAAACAAAACGAGCACGTTGAGGAAAGTTAAGGGAACAGCTTGTCGTAAACTGGAATTTTCTGCTATTGCCGGTGATCCAAAAAGCACCACACCAATGTCACACCCAACATACGTCGTAGCCAGCAGTGTTCCGAAAATTTGTTATCCAGTCAGATCCTTGAAGAATCATCCCATAATAATTCAGCGAAAAAACATCCAAAATCGGATCAATTGTTCTTTAATAATTTGACTTCAAACTTGGTTAAACATTTATCCGTGTTATTCAGTTAAATATAGCTGTAGGATATTTAACTGTATAGTATAGTAAATTGTATATATACACTATACAATTTCTTGTACAATCTGTCAGTTAAACAATCAAGTTCATTGTTCTTTGACCCTATTTAGGCAGATTGTTCAAGAAATTATACAAGAAATTGTGTAGTGTAATACAGCTTTTATACGTAGGTGTATCTCATTCACTTTTTATTTGACAGTGAAAAGTTGGGGGGCTACAGCCATGGCCGATGGCACCTGCAAAGTTTTTTGGCGAAACTATCAGCGACCATAAGCCGTATCCTCCCAGCGCTCCAGCTTGTTACTTTATTCTTATTCCAAGAAGTCATTTTACTGAAAATAAAAAGTGAACGGGATATATACATGTATTCATAACTACAGTACGTAAAATATTATCAAGTAGGTATTATTATACTATTTTATACCATTTAAACTCATTTTTGAAGCGCTTTCCTGCGATACAAGGAAAGCTAGGTTATACAAGACCCTCCCATTAAGGGTGGTTTGGGATTCCAGATTCCAGAGATGGTTATAGTGACTTTAAAGGTGTAGTTACATGGGTTATTACCATTTATCAT
Organism: Anaspis maculata; assembly: GCA_949128115.1. Taxonomy (NCBI): domain Eukaryota; kingdom Metazoa; phylum Arthropoda; class Insecta; order Coleoptera; family Scraptiidae; genus Anaspis; species Anaspis maculata. Next base: position 89,543,845 of record OX421961.1, on the reverse strand, counting down.
CAAAAAAGAGATTATTCAGATGTAGCTCCATATTGTTCTTTCGATATTCACTTCAAATCTTGAAAGCGTCACTTCAAGTGTTGGGGGTCGTGGTTCATCTACCCTGATCCAAAAAAGATCATTCTGTTCGATATGGTGATTTCGATAAAAGAAATGAGAACAGCGTCCTCGAAAATATGAAAATTGATACCTTACTCGAATAACTTATTCATACATGATTTTTTGTCATTCATTGGTGGCCATTTAGAAAAAAAGGCTACTATTTGCATTTTTTATGAAATTAGGATTCACCAGTGTATTCAGCATGTTTAAATCTCTTGAATTCGACATTTTCCATTCAATTTGGCGCATATAGATTTTTTCCAAATAAGAGAAATCAACCCCTCTCCCCCCCCCCATATCTCGGCTCCCCCCGAAGAGATTTTCAAGAACTACGGGTCAAATCGCTTAGAATTCTTCAGAGGTTACGTGTTTCAAATCTGTTGCTTGTATCATGAAATGCAGTATTCTTCACTAGTTAGTTGCTTACCGCTAGTACTAATAGGTTCACCCTGCTATGGAGAGAAATCAGACATGCAGTTTGTCAGCTGGTTTCGTCGTTAGCAACGACGGTCCGCACCGAACATATGTAGAGCTCGGCTGGGATACTAGCAAGCAATGGTCAGTCTCCATTCACCGACACCTCAAACGTCGGCCCCAGATGAACGGCTGGGTTAGGTAAGTTCTCAGGCGAACCCTCCTTTAGTATCTAATGCGCACAATCTCCAGACCTTTTTGCATGCCGATTCAGGACATGCGCGGGACGGATAACGAGGTAACTCTATTTCACCGCTCTAGTCCTCAAATCAACAGATGAGACCTGTTCTACGCTAGCTTTCGCTGTCACTAAGAGGTCAACACCGTATTGAAAAGGCGGGAAGCACGGGCCCCGGAGTTCTCTCTCACCGCTAAAACTCATGTTAGTGAGGCTTACCTTACAGCGGTTGAAGAGTTACTGCCGTAGATACTTCCGTGCTCTACTACCGCACATCTCATGCCACTGGAACAGCCTTTGTCCAATCAAGTCCGGGGTCGATTATTTTTTTCAACAAGTTTTTGGGCTGACGCCGTACGGTCTGCTGCAAAGTTCGTCTCGGTTCTAATTGTTTCAAAAATCGTCCGGTCCGACACCTCAAGTGATGGCCATCAGTATACTACCCCACGAATTTTGAATTAATACTAGTGTCGAACAGCTTCTGGTCAGACACCTCAAACGATGACTCTGTCGCGTTCACTCATTCGCGCTCTCGGAGATTGGGAAACTCTTACCTCAGGCTGAACTTAAAGTCAACTAATTAAGAACGATCGAGAAGATTCAACTTGTTGGATACTTAGTGAAAAGTAAAACCCGGACAAACCAGCGAAAGATGTCCGACTCGGCTTTATCAGAATTATCAAATATCTCATCTGACGAAGATGTCGTTCCTGCTGCAGCTGACCAATCAGCGTATGGTATAGGCAAAATGTTCGACAATAGCTATAACACTACATAAAGTGTCGTTTTATAGATAGGATGACGTATTTCCCTCCTATTTTTGTGGATCTATTTTTTTGTCATTACTTTTGTGAAACCGAGCATAGGAGTTCCTGATTATAGTTACTCGTCAAAGTAGTGGCGATGGTTCAGTGAGCCAAGAACACGGAGTGACCGTTGGTGTTGGTTCAACAGGAAAACTCAAGTTTTCATCCTGATTTAGTGAATAATTACAACTAGCCCACGCTTTTTAGTCGAAAAAACAGCAAAACATGAAACAAATTAAAACACGGTCAATCTCTTCAGTTTTGGGTTCACTAGACTTTGCTGTATAACATACAAAAAGTCCCCAAGTTTCCCCCGTGTGCGTCATTGTTTTTTTGACAGGCAAAGATGAAGACACCTCAAAATGCACTTTCCGCTTAAAAATGCTCCTAGTTCTCAACCACCCAATCGATTTCTCTTATCTTGGTCTTGAATGAAAGATAATGAAATGAAGTAAATGATATGTGATAGCTTTTGTCCAAAATTTGACACTAACAGACTTAATTTCTTGATAATGACACTTTTTTCGTGTTTTTTTTTCTTATGCTTCAGTTAACATTTTACTTTTGCATCGACCACTGAATATCACTTGGTATTATTATATGCAGTAGATTCCCTACAGTTTAAGCTTCAAAATGACGTATCTTCTAGCTTCATTGTGAATTGTCCAGCAATTCCAATAGGGATTCTATGAAGTTACGTCAAACGCATATAATGGGGGAAATCACTTCAACATTATTAACCTAGACTTTGATCTGTAATAATTGATCCTACGTTCAATATGCACAGCATCGTACTGACTAAATCTGGTCTGGTAGTACTCGTATGAGTTGGTACTAGGTATAGTTTCGCAATTTCCCTCTATGGTCTTAGCGCTACAACTACTAAACTTCGGATTGCGCTTGGGTTTTTGCTAGATGATAGCTTAGGTACTCTAGATGTACATACAACAAAGATATTTTATTTCATTTTTTGTCCGTCCGTCCGTCTGTGTGTCTGTCATTCCACGCAATATCGCGGCTACTAGACCTCGGATTAACCTCGGGTTTTCGCTAGATAATAATAGCTAAGGTACTCTAGGTGTGAACAAACAACACGGTGGGCTACGCGGAAGCACCCATGTGTAGTTGGTCCCCGTCAAGACGCATCTTCCTCCAGCTTAGGAGACTCTTTTGAAGATAGTGTCTTACAACTGCAAGAAGAACTGCGTTCTAAAATGTAGATGCAGGCAATCTTCCTTGTCTTGTTCGCAGATGTGTAAGTTCTGTAGGGGCACAACATGTGAGAATCTACCCCACCTTGTTGAGTATGACCCTGAGGACGATCTGTTATTCTTATAAACTTATGTATTTAGTCCCTTTAGGTGCTAGATAACTTTGCTATTATTTTAGATGGGTATAGGTACTATCGGTAGGTATTCGAGGTAACTATCGATTTATTGTTTGGAAATCAATAGACGAGATTTTAACAAAACTAATATAGAACAAAATAAGCTTAGAGTATACAGATGGTAAGCTAGATGGGATTTTTTTTGACTACTAGTGAACTTGAAATTATAATAATATTTATTTGATATTTTTTGCAGAGCATGGCTATAAAAATCTTCCTGTGCTGTGCTAGACTTCCAATACATTATTAATATGTAAATACGATGTTGAAGCTCTGATTTGGGAAGATTGTGAGCATTTTTGATTGAAAAAAATGATAATTTGCTCTTGAAGATTGTGGATTTTTGATTCACGATAGTTTCACGTTGAATACATCAATGTTCGAAATTTCAAATAGGATCGATAACTGCAACTGTTTCACGCATTTATATCAGGCATTCGACATAACTATCATTTCTTGAATACTATAAAATCGAGTTGGTTTGATGTTCGGTGTAAGCCAGCTTGAAACTGAAAAATGTGGCTTTACCCGTGGGGAAGTTGCTGTTGTTATATTATTATTATTTCAATGTAGAGTGTTCTTTTTTCGGAAGCTAGAGAATTGTTTTGGCTACAAGAAGAAACATTGAAAGATGAAATCAAAGCCATATTACAGCTACAATACATTTTTTTCAACTGCGCGGAGATATTTTTGAGTGACATTTAGGACTTCGACATTTTTTCCAATAAATTATTTTTCTCACCTTGTAACCACTTACGTCGCGTTTATGATATGATAGTTTTATGCAGAAAAGTCCATATAATTCATCTGATCTTTAATCCAAATGATTAATGCATCAAACGCAAAAATAACTCAACTTGAAAAACCGGTTTTATTCAGGTCCCAAAATCACGTTTCTCTGCCGAAAATTGCTCAAAAGATTTTTAAAAAGAATTTAAATGTCATAATCGGATTTGCAAGATCGGATTTAGTGGGAAACGATACCCAACATGCCAGTATTGTCTCAATAATAATGAAAACCAAATTTCTTGCATTGGTTACCAATTGCCCTCCTCCCGAGTTCCCCTCACGGGGACAATAGACATCTAGTTTGTCAATAAGTCTCACTTATAAGCCAATGTATCCAAATATAATAAATTTGAAGGCACTGACTAGATTACTCTTGTCCTAGAATTTTTTTAGTGAAAATTTTGCCTCCCCCCCCTCAAAAATTATGACGCACACGGAGGAAAGTTGGGGACTTTTAGTATGTTGTTTAGTAAGGTAAAGTGAGTACGATACCGTGAAGATTGCACGTGGATTAATTTATTTCATGTTAAATGCTAAAAAGCCTGGGCTAAACGACTGGACAGCCGAAAAAACGTGCGCCTTGCTTGCGCCCTGCTATCACCGGTAGCCGCCTTATCGCCGAAGTAAACTGAGTCTTGATATTCCACAAGTCATCAGTGAAATACCTCTGAACAACAGAACTGCCATGTGTCACGATACCATAGCTAACAGGGACCGAATTCGGTGTTCAACATGCGAGGGCATCGTCCACGGTGGCTGTGCAGAGACGTCGCCAGGTACAGCTGAATTTGTTCAGAACTTGTTCAGGGTGCCCCCTGAATTCAGACTGCCCGGTCCCGGAATTTATTCCACCTCAGTTAGATGTCCTAATAATAATCACAATATCCCGAGCTGTTTCCATACTTAAACACGTATACTTATACAAGGTGTTGCAGCAGCAGCGTCGCATTCAGTCTGCAATTGTTATGCTTCGCAAAACAGTGCATCGAATTTCGTAAAAAAGTTACTGACTAGTGACACACGGCCTAGTTCCGTTCCGACGAGGTAAAACTCGATGAAGGGTTTGAGATGGCAAAAACGGAAGGCTTCCAGTTGTCTCAAACATTCCATGGCAACACCCTCGTTAAACGCCTTGACTCGGAAGTAGGTACAACAAATACGTGTCAGTTTTATGAATGTGGATTTGGCATCTACTGACAAAAAGCATCAGCTCCTCTTCTAGTTGATTGCATAACGCAGATTAGTCCTCTGCTATGCTATAAGGTTACAAGAAACCGCTAGATATGAAAAGCTCTGCGCGAGGCTCTGCGTGTTCCTTGAGCGATGGCAAAAAAATCTTCCGGGACTTGGCGCCGCCGCCAGTTGAAACTTGAAATCTTAATTAACTTCTGTGCAATAGGTTTTCAATGCCGAACCTAAATTATCGAAGGCATAGGTACCTGCCTACTTCAATGTTGTAGGTCCAGAAACACTGATTTATGCAGAATTAAAATTGCCAAGACTTCAGTATAGAGGCAGGAAGCAGGCCGAGAAGCAGGCCTACAAAAGAAAGAAAACTGTCGCTGGGTGATCGAATACAGTTAAGACACCAAACAGGTAAGTACATTTCATTCACAATGTGAATTCAATAATGGTTCTTTTTGATTTGATGGTCCGCTATTACGTGAAGGAATGCGATGGCCACAATAACCCAATTTTCTAAAAGTCCGGAAAAAACGATGTGTTGGAGGAAACTTGACTCAATCCTCAATCACATATTTCACCTCTCAATATCGCATGATCAATTTAAAAAGTGACATCACTGAATTAAATGAGAATGGGTAATGGGAGACATAGGTACCGAAGTGTTTTACTTCGGTATCTACCTATAATATAGTCAACTAATTTTGGATCTTGTTTTCACTATTATCATAAAATGGACCGAATTTCTATTTAGAGTTACTGTCATTCTGCCAATCATACAGGGTTATTCAAAAGTCCGGAATAAAATTCATAATTTTTGACCATAGTTTTTTCGGGAAAAACGCTCGAACAGGTCGATTTTTGAAAGGGGCCAGCCGTTTCTCCATGACAAGTGTCATGATCTACCGTCAACCCCTTGACCCCTAGCCACCCTTAGTATTTTTTTTAAAATAGCACCCCATGGCTTAGGGATGCTTGTTGGAAAGCTTGTCAAAAACTGTATTCAGATCTACTATTGAAAATTATATCGGGGTTACTCAAAAGTCCGGAACAAAACTCATAATTTCTTACCATTTTTTTTTTTCGAAAAAAAACGCTCGAACAGATCGATTTTCAAAAGCGGTAAGTCATTTTTCTATTATACGTGTCAGAATCTACCGTCAACCCCTTAACCCTTGAGCCCTTGACCCTCAATCCCTCAAGCGTCCAACCATTTTTAAAGGTTGATCTGAACGCAGTTTTTGACAAGCTTTCCATGCAACGAACCCCCACAAACTATAGGATGCGATTCAAAAAAATACTAAGGGTGGCTGGGGGTTAGGGGGTTGACGATAGATCATGACACGTATCATGGAGAAACGACTTACCGTTTTTGAAAATCAACCTGATCGAGCTTTCTTTTGGAAAAAATATGGTAATGAATTATGAATTTTGTTTCGGACTTTTGAGTAACCTTGGGGTTTCTCAAAACTTCATGGTGAAGAGTTCGATCTAACTTTCAATGGTAGATCTGAATACAGTTTTTGACAAGCTTTTAAACAAGCCCCCACAAGCCATAGGGTGCCATTTAAAAAAAAATACTGAGGGTGGCTAGGGGTCAAGGGGTTGACGGTAGATCAAGACACGTATCATGAAAAAACGGTTTGTCTTTTTCAGAAATCGACCTGTTCAAGCGGTTTTTTCGGGAAAAACATGGTCAAAAATTATTAATTTTATTCCGGACTTTTGAATAACCCTGTATGTATTTTGTTTCTAAAGTCCTCCCCAAATGAACATTTTGTTCATCGCACAGTGTTTACGAACTTTTTATTTGCCAGTTGCTTCTATACCAATTACAGCAATCACCTATTCGCTGAATTATATCATTCAGTATCCAAGTTCACAAACCGAGTAATAGGGGAAGTAATAATAAATAATTTATTGTGGCAGTAAATAATAATATTATTTTTTATAACCGCGTCAGAGATGATATTTACGATTAAACAGCATTAGACTGATTAATTGAAAATAAGACATTATTGTGATAGCAAAAATATTACTATTGATTGTAGTAAGTACTCAAGGAAGCTGATGACAATAATTTCTAGGAAGACCGCATATCTACTTTCTGGGTAAGAAAAAGCGACACGGGGAGACAGACATGAGGCCTAGTTCATACAGGGTGGCCCAACGAAAACAGAACAGGAAGATTTTCGGGCATTTCACATCATTTTTTCGAAAAAAGCTCAGACAGGTCGATTTTTATATCGAGGGGGACATCTGAAACATACCTTGGCAAATTTCTATCTTCAGCCCCCTCACCACTACTCACCTCAACTTCAGAATTTCAAATGACACCATCTACTTTGCGATACACCAAATCAAAGAGAATCAAATTCTTCTTCTGAAAAAATTATTTTCAAAATTTTCAACCCCACCCCCCATCTTCCTAAATTTCTCTGACTATCCCCTTTTTATATCCTCGACCTCTCAATTCTCTTCGATTTAATCAGCCTCATCCCAAATAGCATCTAAGAAGAACATTTTCGGTGGAGAAAAGTGTTACCCAAATTCACCCCTTTCTCTCCCTCACCCCAATTTCAAAACTTAACAGACACCACCTACTTTGTGATACATCGAATAAAAGGAAATTGATTTTTCTCTTTCTGAAAACAGTTTTTTTTGAAATTTTCAACCCCTCTCCTGATAAATTGAACATTTGGAGTATTTGAGGGGGAAAGGGGGCTTTTTGAAAATTCTGAAAATATTTAATTTAGGAAGAGAATTCAATCCCCTTCGATTTGATGTATCACAACGTAGGTAGTGTCATTTTAGATTTTGAAGTTGAGGTGGGGGAGTGAAGGGGTGAATTTGGGTGGCACTTTTTACACAGAAAATTTTCTCCCTCGATGTTGTGCAGGATGACGTTGACTGGACTGGAGAAAATTAAAAGATCAAAAATATTACATTGGAAACTCTGGCATTTTTAGGAAGAAGGGGCGTGGGGTTGAAAATTGTAGAAATACTATTTTCAAAAAGAGAATTTAATTCTCTTCAATTTGATGTATCGCAAAGTGGGTAGAGTCATTTGAAACTTCGAAGTTGGGATGGGTGGGGGTGAGGGGGCTAAAGATAGAAATCCGCCAATGTATGTTTCAGATGTCCCCCTTAATATAAAAATCGACCTATTCGAGCTTTTTTCAAAAAATAAGATTAAATTCCCGAAAACCCTTCTGTTCTGTTTTCGTTGGGCCACCCTGTATAAAGCGGCGAATCGCAAAATGCGAATTCGCTTGAGTTCGCTCTGGGGATTTCAGTAATACAATAGACAATTATTGTTGATAAATATGAGAATTGGATTGATGTTTCAACATAAACCTTTAAAACGTGCCTGAAAGTTATTTATCTCTAGGTACGGCCGCAATCAAGGACCTAGTAACGTTTTGGTCATTTTAACTTTTTTTGCATAATCGATATCTTGAAAAACATTAGAACCATTCTATGGAAACAGATTTTCATTTGTGATTTGTTCTTATACAGGGTGTCTCATAATCAGGTGTCAACACTTCGCCAGCCGATTCTACGGCCAAAAATAAGAAAGAAAGTTCTCATGAACATAGACCGAAAAATTCATTATAAGGGAGCTACAGCTCCCCCAAATATGTGTCCCTGAAGATGTTTTTTATTTAAAACCTCCGAAACTGGTTGCGACAGAATGATGAAATTTAGCACAATACCATAATCTTTATGTTAAATAAGAGTGTGAAAATCGTTGGAAATTTTCACCGGGGGGTGGGGTAACTTGGGGAGATGCGGGGTAAAAATTACCAAATTACCTCAACTTTTTTGTGTGTACTACTTTCAGAATGTCATGCAAAATTATGAAGTTTCAGTGTTTTACAAAAAGAAGCTGTTTCTGTTGAACTTCGATGGCTTCGTTTTCGTGTGAAATCGTTATGAAATTTTCTTGCAGGCTGAATAAATGTATAATATACATATTTGTAGACGACCAACTTTTTTTTGGTTCGAAAATTAGCCCCGATTATTCCATAAGAGGTATTTTACAGTTGAAACTTCTAAGAAAGTCCCCTTGAACATATGTCGAAAAATGCTTTATAAGGACAAAGATTTTGGGTAATTGTATACAAGGATGTCATCAGAACTCCAAACGACACTTGAAGACACAAGACAAGTACTTAACAACGGAGCTTCAAAGTTATGAAAGGCATGAAAACAAATGCAGGGGTCTCAAAAGGGCTCCGAACGACACAAGAAGACACACTGGGGCCCAGTGAGGCTCCGAATAACACTAGAAGACGCAAGAAGGCTCACTGAAGTTCATAAAGCTACAGAAATATGGAACTCACTTCGACATCATACAGATAAGGATATTTAGGCAGCACAACTACAGAAATCCTATTTATACAGGGTAGACTGATGAAATATTGCGCATCATTATATTTGCCCTGCTGACACGGTTTTCACTTTTTCACTACACAAATATATTAAAGGGTCCAAAATAGTATATTATATACCAAGGTTGAGCAGTGAGCTATTATAGCGTCAGTATCGTTTAAATCCCGAGCCGCGTAGCGGCGAGGGAGATATGTGCGAAGGCTATAATAGCCTTCTCAAGCGCGGTTTATACACGATTTTTTTCACTACTAGCAAGTAGATCCGAATCGTGAAGTTCCAAAATTTTATAAAAAACGCTCCGCATCCATTGTAGATGTCAATTAAAACCAAGTAGGCTCTTCGAGCACTTTGAAAGTTTCCAACTTCAAATTATATTCGCCGGGATGATGATAATGAACGAAGGTCGCGATACACCTTTCGAATTGTGTGAGGCAGCAGATAAGGTCACCAATGACTTACTGCCAGAGCAAAACAAAAAACTAAAAACAATTTAATGAAAACGTATGCGATTTTTTAAGAACTGGTTCCTTTCGAGGAAAACTGCATACACTAAAAATGACAAATTGTGAATGATATGTGTACTTATCGAGAAGTGAACACAGCTAATTGGAAATAATTTCAAAATAGAAATATTATGAGGTTAGGTTGTAAAAAACCGTCCGACCTTTAGCTGCTATTCCATAAAACCAACCAAAGTCACGTACACCACAACAAGTTCTGCACTAATAAGGCCCGGTCAAACAATTTCTCGATCTTTTCGTGTAAGTGAGCGGCCGTTATTGTCAATAATTTGATGAGATTCAAACGCAAACGCCAAGTCGCCAAACGTCAATCAGGGGTTGATAATATGCCCGGCCAACTTGATTCTGCATGTCAATCAGACAAAGCGGTTAATAATATGCCCGGCCTAGTTGATTCTGCAAGAGGTTGTGAAATCTCACTTCACGACCTCTAAAGGTCAATAATAGTATACTTCACAGCTAGTAGTGAAAAAAATTACTTGTATACAAACACGGATCAATATTACTTAACAAAAGGAAACCTCCAATATATTGTAAAAAAAATAATGACAACGTGAGGTGGGCTTAGTGCCTTAGTGAAGAATATTCTAGCAATTAGAAAAAAAGAAATAGAAATTATCACTTCTTCTTCTGACTAATTCGTTCAGGGAAGTATTATTTGCAGCCCTCGCCTTTTCACGAACGTATGTACTACTACCAGATTTTCTATGACAAAACTAAAAAAAACATTTCGCTAATTTAGCGTACTTTCCTGCAACAATATTCATCATCTGTGTCAAATGCTTAACTTTAGTGGAATTGTCCCTAAGGGAGCTCCCAGATAACCCACAATAAATTTCGCTCATTTATTATTGTGATCACGTAAATTTACCAGTTTATTCCCCAGAATAATAGCTCCAGGAATGGTACGTTGTTTCGCGAGAGCTGTTCCTTTGCTTAACTAAGCATATTTTCATACTTAATAGGTTAAAGTGACATTATTATTGGTAGTGAATAAATATAAAAAAAAATAGTGGTATAAAAAGAAGTCTATCCAGTGGTTTCCTAGGCAAAAATAGCACTTGATTTTAGTTTATGTTAGACGTGAATATAAAATGATTCTCCCGACATATATCAGGTATCTGCGAAATGAAGCGTTCCAGGGATAGTTTAAAGTCCAATCACAATGTCAAAAAAAGTTATTTTATCTTTAGTACCTAGGAAAAAGTATCGTTGCAACTGGCGAAAATTCCTCGAGTTACGTCAATTTCTCTTGAAACGCTTTGACAAAACTTTTGTTATTTGTCAATTAGTTTGTGAGAAATCCCGGCGGTAGCTCGTTGGGCTCCGTCTCTGGCTTCAAACCCAGAGGTCCGGAGTTCAAATCCCGCTGGGGCAGATGGATATTCTCTATGCGCTCTCTAGTACTTTGGCGTGTACTAACCGAGCGGTCACGTCAAGGGAAAAAGGATGAAACGGAGAGATTCACCGAAAGGACGCTAATAACCTAGTACTTGATGCGCCCTTAAACACCCAATAAAAAAAAATTAAAAAAAAATGTGAGAACTTCATCAATTATTATGTTGAATTATAGCGTAATTATCAAGTATCAGTGTCAAGTTTCAGTTGCACTTTAGATAAATTATTCTATTCCATCAAATTGCCATTCATAAAATTGACTTTTCTTTACATGCATTGTTTTTTTTAAATTTTCTCTTTTGTTCGATAAAACACTCTTATTTTCTGGCCAGTTCTCGAATGAGTGTGTGTATTTGTTTCCTGTTTTTTTTTTCGGCATTTGGGTTTAGCCAAGGGTCACGTCAGAAAAGTTCTAGGTATCTGTGTCTCTTTCGCAATGCTGGTATTCTGCAGTCTGACCTTGTGATGGAAATGACAGCCAACAATTAAAAACAATTTATTTCTGATAGAAGGTATACCTACTCCTAGGTGACCGTCAGTGCTGGTCTTTCATCTGTCAATCTTCTCTATTTTTAGCAGCCAGAATTTCCAATTTCTATAAAATTATTAAGGTGAAATAGATAAAATCGTACCTATATTACAGATCACACTTGTTCAATATAACGTGAAGTCTTATTCCTTTGAGGCATGAAGCTGAGAAGCTTACGAGAAGTCCACCAGTCTTGAGACAGTGCTATATCCCATACACTTTAGTAGAATGACTTTTTGGAGCAAAAATAAAGTGACAAGCTAGGGGGCTACGACTACTTACAGCTGATGGCACCTGCAAAGTTTTGAAGCGAAACTATCAGCGGCCATTGGCCGTACACTCCCAGCGCTCCAACTTGTCACTTTATTTTTGCTCCAAAAAGTCATTCTACTGAAAATAGAAAGTGTATGGGATATATGTCTTATTATGACTCTTATGAAACTCGTATATAATAATATTGTGAAAAATTTATTGAAAATTGAGACTGGTTCCTTTCTCTCAAAAGATTTTTATTTGTCATATACAGCTGTTTCGGCCTATTTTTAGAACTAGGCCATCTTCAGTACCTACCAAAACTAAGTATTATTTGCAATTTGCGATTTTATTCGTGGTTTGTCAGTATTAGGATTAGAAATATTGCATAACAAATTCAGCTATACATACAAATTCATATTGAACTTATTATATTTTTAGACCTTCAAGCCGGACGTTCCCAGTGTAAGGTTGAAATATGAAGTAAAACATATGACCCAATTTTTGTTTGAATAAGTTAATGGAATTAAATGTTAATATACACCGCTAACATTATTTTCATGATTGGCTTGGATGTAAGAGTGGCCTGTCGTTCATCACTTGTAATTTGTAATAAACAATGAAAACATCATTGAGAATCTATAACATCGTTGATAACACTTAAGTAGGTGCCTATATAATTTTAACCTATTAACCCATAGGTATTATAGGTAGTTCCTTTCAGTCAGTCGAATACCATCAATATGGTTGATCCAAAACTCTTCAGCAAAAATTTTGTGTATTTGTCATTCATCTGCACCATTGTAGGCTTAGCGCCATATAAAACGTCATACTTTGGCTGCAAAAGTCACTTGAAAAAATTGTGCTGGACGATTTCGGTAGCAATTCTAATCCTTTCAGGTTTGATCCACTTTTGCCTACTGTACAACACTCGAACAAGATCAAGTGGTAGTATGCTGGTGGATGTTTTCAAAACATTCGCCAACCTTCTGCATGTCATCGAAATCTCTTTTAATTATTTTATCTCTTTATTCCACCGTAAAAAAGTTCGTATCCCATGCAAAATGTTTGAATTTTTTTTTCTAAGTTTTATATGTATTTATTTGCAGGTGATAAAGTACTTGAATGGATTCAAGGTAATAGACAAAACTCTTGGGGTAGTAACTCTGCAGGGTGACGCAAAGCTAGTCGCAGCACTAGTTTTATTCATTGTGCTCACTACCACTCTTTATTTCATCAATATTTTTATACGGTTCAAATCAACATCGATTTCTTACATAGAATCCATCATATTTTACACATCTGATACAATTTCATATAGCATTACGTGGATATTTGTAGTTCAATATTGCGCATACATTGCCCTTTTGGAACTTCGACTGAGGCACCTTAACAAAAGAATTTCGAGTCTAAACCAGGCTTTGATAACGTATAGTTGGGTTCTCATGTAAAATGGATTTTATTGTAAATTACAATAAATTTATAGTGCGCCAGGACAGCACTTTGAAGAAAAAATCATTACAGAATTAAATGTGATAGGTGAAGTATATCACAAGTTATGGTCGATGAGTCAACGTTTCGATAGTGCTTTTTCGTCAGTTATTCTCATATGTGTGACCAGGATCACTGCCTTCATAACTTTCTTTGTTTACATCCTCTTCAGTTATATCATCTTAGAAACAAACGACCAACAGAGAAGATGCAATTGTGTGCTACTAGTTAGTTCAGTTGTACAAATACTTGGGCTTGTACGCTTCAGTACTTGTACCACAAAAGAGGTAATTATTACTGATCAATAGATGGAGTTTTATTAAAAATGCATAATTTTGTTACTTTGATAAAAATTTCAGGCAAGCAATGTTTTGAGAAATGTGCATAAGCTGAAAACCACTTCTGGAAAATGCCAACAAAAGGTGAGCATTCAAAATAATTATGCTGGAATAAGTCGTGTCACGTCTGACGCATCTCTAACTGGTAACCGTGGAAAGTTAACCTTATAGCGAATTCACTTGGGCTACTCCAGTGCTGCTCGGCTGCACTCGTTACCAAGGAAACTCCTATAAGATGAGATATTCCTTGACAACGAGTGCGGCCGAACAGCACTGGAGCAACCAAGTGAATTCGCCATTAGTTAGCTTCTCATTGATCCAATATCTTTTTCACAAGTGAAGCTGAGTTGCCTTGTCCTTGCTTAGTTTTATTCTTCGACTACTGAAAAATATAGACACATTTGTATACATATTTCCACAATCCAACAACTAGCAACATTCTAAGGACTGCAGGCAAAAGATGGCGGCTGATGTCAAAACTCATGACGTCCAAAGGGCAACTATCCCAAGAAACTATGGTGAACCAGTGCTTCGTGTGCAAAAACCTGGACTATATAAACCCGGAATTAACATTCCACAAGTAAGACACATGTGAATAAGCTAGGTTACCGGCAGCCAGTGGCTCCCACCAGTCCGCCATCTTCTGTTGGCACAGCCCCCCCGCTTACTCCCACTCTCTTCTCGTCCTCGTACTTGTTGGCATGTCAACAATGTGTAGTAAAGTATAGGCAATGCGTAGTCTATATCTTTCAGTAGTCGAAGGTTTTATTCGTTACAATTTATTGTATATGATCTATACCTGCGGATCTATTATGTATTATCTATATCTATCTTACAGATCACTAACCTTTCGCTGCAACTAATGAATGAACCAGTTACATTTACAGCTTGGGGACTGTTCAATTTGAACGAAGGTGTACTCACTTCGGTAAAATTATGTTTTCAATTCACTCCGATCAAATTTACAATATCATTTTGCTAACAATATTGTCTTCCAGATTTTTGCATTGTTGTGCTCGTATTTTTTTATTCTTATTCAATTTGACGTTCCACCCAAGCAGTCCAGTTAAAACACTTCCAACAACTACAACTGTTGGACACCATGTATTCATACGTATATACGGTGTCTAAAAGTATCGCATCACGAGTCCAGAGCGGTATATCGAGTCTAGTCAAGAATACGAGGAAAATAATTTTAAAAATCAATTATTTTTATTTTCTTAGACATTGGTGGTCGAAAGATGTGACTTCGCTCCCCCTTTCTATTTTCAATATTATAAGTGGTTTTAGGGAACTGTTAATGATAGAATAACCAATAAAAAATATGAACCAGTGGATCTGGGCTAAATTTCTGTTTACGATATAGGTTGAGTCATAAATCCCAAAAAACCAGTTCTGCCCACTAATACCTGGAGAATATTCCACTGAACTATATCAAAAAGGAGTTCAGTGCACATTCAGTGGTTGATCATTTTTACTGATTAGTCAATCACAAACAGTTTCCCAAACTCACCTCGAATAATGAGAATTAAGGGGAGCCTGTGAAGTCCCACCTTTTTGATCCCCCATATCTTTACAAATAAAGGTAATTTTTTCCTGTTTTTGGGTTCATTTCATGTATCGCTTTGGATTTGGAATCCGATAATTTTGAGACACCTGTATATTTATTTACTGTACTACTTGTGTTACGTGTTCGTGTTCTTACTGTGAATTAACTTTATTATAACTAATCTATACTGCAAACTAAATTAACACCTATTGTTTATGTAAAGTGGATAAGGAACAAATTATAGATTCTAAATGTGTGGCCGTTGGTTCGATATGCACTTGGTTCCGACCCCAAGCGATGCTGACGGTCGTTAAAGATCCCCAATTCGGCATTTCGAGATTCGGCAATATTTCCGGTACAATGGAAGGGAAGCATTTACTATTTACCGGCGCCGGCGTCGGTGACTGATCCTGGCAGCGGACATACAGCGATGTTGAATAAAAAAATAGTATATTATTATACGAGTTTAATAAGATGAATTTTGTCGCACGACTGTTTTTGGGGCCCGACGAACGCAGTGAGGAGGGTCACAAAGGAAAGAGTGTGACGAAACGTCTTATTAAACGAGTGCAATATACTATTTTATCTATTTCACCTTGAATATTTGAAAGAAATTGAAAAATTCTAGAGGTAGCAATGCCTTTCAGTGTCATAAAAGTCAAGCGCTAGTACGATACGCGTTTGCGTGTCGAAAAGTGGCCAGTACGATACGGGAGTCGATAAAATAGATTATATGATTCTATAATGTTAAGGTGAAGATATTGTTACGATATCTCGCGTACGGGTTCGAATATAATTGAGACGATTGTTTTAAACACACACTGCTTATTACTGCGTACTACTACAATAAATAACGCCAACAATTATCTCTTGGAATTATATCGCAGGTACTTCGCTTGTTTCGCACTTGTTATCCCTTGGCATTCCAATTCAATACTGCCGCGAGCTCCCGGCTGACGCCTTATATAAGGCCTCCGAGCAGCGTTCTCGAGCTTTCTGTCTACTTCCAGCAAATTCCATAGTGCCTGGCATATGCGGTTTCTAGACCATTCCTGAATAATCACACACACCTTCCGCGTGCTTTCCATGTGTTCTGGAATCTGCACCCCCGCCAAAGTGGACTGATGTGCCTTGATCGATTGTTCGAGTCTCCATTGAGTTTCACATACACGAACGCTCTGGAATGCACGAGACCGCTCCAGACTTCTACACTGCGATCTAATGGATGGAAGAATCCAGAAAAGTCGAGTGTTTACAAATATGTACGGGATTGCCGCTCGTAACAATATCTACTAAGATAATTATTATTATTGACCTAAGACCTACTAGCATAATAATTCTGGCTTTCCTATGAGACATCTACTTGATTGTTTGCACTGCAAGTCATTTAACGAAATTGGAAAGAGGCAAGTAGGTAACGTATGGGACATGAATATACCAGATACTATTTGTATAATAAGAACTCTGCAATCTACATACTATAATATCTGTTGCATAGTGCATGACGTACATATCTGAATTTATATTCTCTGGTTATAATTAACATTATTCTAAAACATTCTATTTCCGCTTATTATGTCCGAATCTACTTCTTTCAGTGAAAATTTCTCCTACCTTTTCACAATATGTAGCATAGTGGGTCTGGCCCCATACCAACTCAATCATTTTGGCTGCAAAGCTGACTTGAAAAAGCTTATGTGGACCATTACGCTGATGATTCTACTACTACCATCTATGTTGTATTTCGCCAAGCTCTACAACAGCACGCGTAGCTTAAGCGTGGCAGTTGACATTTTGAAAGGTTCTGCCAATATTTTGCACATAATAGAAATATCATTGAATTTCTTTGTTGCAATAGTCTGGAGAAAGAAGGTGAGCATGTTGTACTTGAAGCTGAACTTTTCTATTTGTAATTTCAGGTTATAAAGTACTTTAACTCTTTCTCATTACTTGACAAAACACTTCGGTTTCATGGAGCACGACTTGACATAGACAAGTGGAATCCAAAACTGGCTATACTTCAAACTTTTCTTTTGATCATCGGTATTATCCTTTACTTCTTGAATTTTTTCATCCGATTTGGATCCACGTACGATACGACGAATGATGTTTTATTATACGTGCCAGACTTAGTCACATTTGCGTTATCCCTAATGTTTGGAGCTCAATATTGCGAAATGATTTTGCTACTGCAATCAAGGTTGAAAGCACTTAATACAATACTCAAAGAACTGCGGTCAAGTGATTATACTAATATGTAATTTTTCTTCCTTGAATGTTTATTTTGATGATTTTGTAAATTGTAACTTTTTTTTAGAACAAATGATAGAAGGTCATGGCATACTCTAAACGTGATTGGAGACTTGTATCACAAAATATACATAATGAGTGAACGGTTTGATGGCACATTTTCACCAATAATTCTGTTTTCTATCAGCAGAATTTTGCTGTATGTAATTTTTATGCTGTATATCTTGATCACGTATTTCACATATGATAGAAGCAAGCAACGAATCTGTAACGTGGTTTGTTTGCTAACATACGCAGTACAACTTTTTGCAATTGTTCGCACTTGCAATATAACAAAGAAAGAGGTGAGCCAATCCATTTTTTTTTTTGGAGGTGTTGTATGATTATTGTCTATAAGGTGATCAACTGATCAACGAAGAATTTTTGTCCAATTTTAGGCACAAAATGTATTGAGTGGTTTACATCGAATTAAATTTACGTCTGATAAAGCTCTGCTGAAGGTTGGTATAGTATAGAGGTACAGACTTTCATTCAAAGGATTCCCTTCAATGAGTTCATGAAATCTTTTTTTTTTCAAATGATTTCATTGAGACATTCCTGAGTTACATACTTCATTCTTAGTTTGTTGTACAAGAAAAAATTAAGATCACTTTACTTCACTCTTCACCTTACCCTCAATTAACATCTATAGAACTGATATAGTGAGTTCAAATATTGTCTCACAATATGCAGTGAAGAGAAAGAGCATATATTGTAACGAAACTCTGGAGATCGCGACGCGCGAGTAAGACACATCTGCACAATTGACAAAGCTGCCGTGATTCTAGACAGTGGCGGACTAAGGGAATTGAGGGCCCTGGGCGGAATTGCGAGGTGGGGCCCCTACGGAGTGAATGTTGAAATTATTCAGGTTTTTTGCCCCGCCGTGATTGAGCTCAAGCAAAAGCTTGAGAAACAAAAAAATGAGATTTACTACTAAAACCAAAACTGAAACCGTTAATTGATCATAATCAAAAATGTGCCTCGTTATTCTAACCTTTCCATATCAGTCGATCAGATGTATCAGACGGGCAAAGGCAACGACGAGGGTACGAGTTGGTGAGAGGTAGCGCCGCAGCCAAATTTTTTGGACATAATAATAATAATAATGCTGATGATAGTCGGTAGAGTACTCGGAATACCAGAGGGACCTGTGGGCGGAGCCTAACTATGCAAACTGAGTTCATCTAGTAGTGCACCTAGATTTGCGGTGGGATTCTAGGTTCATCTGTGACCTGGTAATAGTTCACCACTCCAGCTGACGGTGTTGCTTCCCCTTTTTCAACACACCGACTCGTCCAAAATAATTTTTGTTTTTCTGTTTAGCCCCGCCCACAGGTCCCTATGGTGTGCCGTCAACTCTATATCTAATGTGTTTTGCGGTTTCGTTTTTTGACGTTCCTACCAAAATTACTTGATGATCATTTCCCATAAGTTTCGTTCATAATCTACTTATCTGTGATGAGTAGACTCAAATCTCTTTTGAGAAGGACTACTAAAACACAAAATGTAAAAGGCTTGAGGCCCCTGGCACTTTGATATCCGGAGCCGGGGCCCCTAACCCTCGCCCAAATCCTGTTGTCATGGGGCCTGCCAAGATGAATTTGAAATTCAAGAACCAATGTTTACTTAGGTACCTAAATATTGGGAGAAAATGATCGCTTAGGAAGAAAAATTGAAATTTTTGGATTTCATCCATATTTTTGCAGTATTTTATACAAACAAAAGGAATTGGGGCCCCTTTAGAGGATAGAGGCCCTGAGGCCCGGGGCAGATCGCCCCCGCCGCCCCCGTTAGTCCGCCACCGCTTCAAGAGCTTGCAAGAATAAGTATACGCGAACTCAATAGACTTTTTCTGAAACCGGGGCGAATGTAGCGGCGAACAATGCTGGAATATACGGGAAGACGCATCATATATTTGAAAAAAAAAACAAGTAGCAAAGTCCTCACGGGGGTGAGTCTCATGAGCGCATTTTCGGAGTGCAGATGAGTACACTTTTCACTGTTACCTGTTGACAGATTGTCCCAAAAGTACAACAAGAAATCACCAATCTTTATGAAAACACAAGTATAGTCAATAATACATAAAAACAACAGAATGACATCAACCAAAACTAGAAAATGTCTTATAAGTAGCAATTATTATACCTATATTGATCACAAGCACGGAGCCAGAAGCAGCTTGCTGAACCGCATCACCACAACTTGAAAATCGCATTCGCATATAAGTGCATAAGTATAGATTCCGCCTAAAAATAGAGATATCTTTCTTGAGATAGAATCAATCAGGTTGACTTTTTCACTAGAAATGTCTTCATTTCTTTCTGCATCTTTCGTTCGCTGGATGTATGCATGTATCTAGAACGGTTTGCAAGATTCCTCGATGTAGAAGTTTACACTGTAGCGTTGAATACCGAAAAATGTGAAGTCGCGGGGCAAAACCTTTTCTTCAAAAAATTGTTTCTATTGCAATGAAGGAATCAGAATGATTCTTTCACTTAAAATGTTTCCGTTAATTTGTGCATATTTCGTTTGCTGCATGTAAACATGTATCTAGAACGGTTCGCAAGATTCCTTGATGTAGAAGTTCACATCGTATAGCGTTGAATACCGACTTTTTAAACATTTTAATTTTTTTCTTGCAATCGCGCGGTCTAACCAAATATTTTTTGTGCCTATTCCCATCCGCAGACAATCAGCATTAATTTGCAAAAAAACGATACCTCTACGACTTTTCGTTTAGGAGGGGCTTAACTACAAGACGGACAGACGGACAGACGGACGGACTTCAAAGCGCGGCTAATAGGGGATTTCCTACGAAAATGCGCTAAAAACACGCAAGTATGTACCCTTAAGGACGGAGTTATATTGATAAAATGAGCGTTGCGGAATCAATCCCCTTGTTTGGACGGTATGTAATATACTATTGCGATTGCGAATTCATACTGGATTACGCATGTCACCGTGTCTGTACTCTCAGGAATTCAACACAAGGAACTGTTAATTATCACGAAACGCCGACAAAGCTCAACTCGTCACCTGAGTGACTGAGATTGTCTTTCCTATACTCTCCTAGTTTCTAAACTTTGAATGCCCAGTCAAAGAAAAAAGACCTAACAGACTGCACCAGTTGGAGCAAATCAAATAATTGAAACCAAATTGCACTGTTGTATCGTTTGTATTCATTTAGCATGTTCCAGGTATCTAATCTATCTACTCAACTGGAACACGAGCCTATATTATTTACTGCATGGGGTTTGTTCCATCTTAATGAATCCCTTTTAACCTCCGTAAGAATTGAATAGTCATTCCTCGAGTCATTCGTATTAAACGATAAAATAATTTCTCAGGTCGCAGCAATTATATGTTCGTACTTATTCATCATCATCCAGTTTGAAGCTTCTTCAACGCACTCTAATATGTAATCGAATGATAAGAAATAATAATTTCCTTATTTCAAAAATTATTGTACTAAACGTATGAAAAACCTACTGCATATTCTCTAATGTCATTACTCAAAAGATTATCTAGGGTTTTCCCGATGTTTTTTCCGATATCAAAGCAATCAAATCAATTTTTCGAGCTGATTCAGTCATTCATTCATGGCAGTCAGTCATCATTCTTTTTTATCCAGTCTAATGTTCCAGTCCAGTCAGCATTTTAGCCTTCATCTGCGCTATTTATTTTGGATATTCAAAATATTTGGCTTGGCACCATACAACTTATGTGATATCAAATGCACACGTAATTCTAAAGCACTTTTATGGTCAATCTTCATCATGATCACGCTTCCACTTTCCTACATCATTTTCACGGTTATATCAGAGGAGGTTAAAGGCAGCGGAAGCGTTGTCATCGACATCATGAAAGATATTGGCAACTACTTTGCTGGTGCTGAAATTGCCATCACTTCGCTACACATTGTATTATACTGACAGCAAGTGAGTACCTATAATAATGATACGTTACTCAAAATATTTAGATCAATAAGTAGTATTACTGAAGAGTTTGTAAACTGCGTCAATTTTAGATTATGAAATATTTCAATGACATAGTAATTTTGGACAAGTTAATGGCGAGCCAAGGCATATTTTTGAAATTTTCAAACATCAACAAGAAGAGCATCGGATTTTACACTGTAATATTCATAGTGCATCAAGGTCTTTACAGCTTCAACGTCCTTGTGAGATTTGGGTTTACCAGCTACTATGATTTGACGTTTTACATAGCAGACTTGATAGGGTTCATCACAACTTTCCTGTTCATTATTCAGTATTGTGCAATGATGTCTCTCCTGAAAATAAGATTTAGAGCTTTGAATACGAAACTGAAGGCAACCGCTAAGCTAAGTTGGAAATCCGACAAAAATAGTGATAAAATAATAATAAAAGTAACAGAAGCACTTGCCTTTTTCCATCATCGCTTGTGGAAGATGAATCGGGTCATCGACGAAATATACGGACCTATCATTGTTTTATCCCTAGGGCGAATTACAATATACATTATTTACATGGTCTACACTTTGGTGATTTATTTTACAGACTACAAAAATGACAGACAAAGGATATCCAATTTTGTACTCTTGGGAGCGTTCTCTCTCCAACTTTTTGCGATAGTTCACACGAATAAAATGACAAGAAATGAGGTATATTGATTACTAACCTTGTAAGTATAATCAATTCCACGGTTTCTTCCGTCAGAGCAAGCTATGGAAAAAAATTGGTTGTGTGCTGCAGAACTAATGTCTTCGGGTGTTTAATAGTATGCTATGTACCAGTGACAGTTGTTACCCGTTACCGCGATTTGATGTATGCGTAATTGAACATTTTCAAAATTATGTGGCCAAAATAGAACAACGTGCGAGCTTCCTTTTAGCGAAAATTTGCTGCGGTCGATAACTGACATAATTCCTTTGGTCGATCTTTGATGCTTATGCTGGTTAGTGAAACCAAAGCCACAGCAGTAGTCGCAGTACCAAAGAAAATAGGAGCGTTTACAGGAAAGGTTTTTATGATGTACAATATTTACGGAGCTCGCAGCCAGTTTTCATAGCATCGGCCAGACATCACACTTTTTTGGCGAGACCCTTACTCAAATCCGCGGACGAAAACCGTCCGTGCGTGTAAACGCTGCTAGTCAAATGAAAATGCCCACTGCCTAGTGGCCTCAGTGAGGTTTTAAAAAAATCAGATAGGCATTTATGATGGAGTTGAATTGTAGGTTCACTATGCTGGAGAGTTTCCTCGACCTGAAACTTGTCCATTTTGTGCATGTATTTCCTCCTTCATACCTGCTTGATGTTTTAGTATAAGCTAGAGTTATGAGCATCAGGTATCTCCGGAGATGAGGTCACTATGGAACAGTGGACATTCTCATTCCATTTTCTAGAGTCCTTCTATTTTCGCAACATAAACTAAATAATTTCAACTCAAGTGTCATATAAGCACATAGCCGCTGCACATAACACCACATCTACACAACCATCTGTGACGGCCGCGTTGACGACGTTATAGCTTTGTGCCAACGTAACAAATTTTTTCCATAGCTTTCTCTACTGAGAAAAACCATGAAACTGATTATAGGTACCTACCTATTTTACTTTACCACGGAAAATTTTAAGGCTCTCGAAATTTCCACCAATTTGAACCAAATAACAACTGCATCCAAAAAGAATTTGTGGAAGGTTGGAATTAATGCTTTGTGATACAGCATGTCACAAATCATGTTACATATATTCTGTTGCAGATTTTGAACCTCTCACTGCAGATTACAAATGAGAAAGTGACGTTCACAGCTTATGGTCTGTTTGAACTGGATGGAGTATTTTTAACTTCTGTAAGTCGAATCTTCATTTTCAATAGTTACTTGATTGTTGGAAAAGAAACTCAGAAACCTCTTGCACTTGTTGCAGTTTGCTGCTGCTTTATGCTCTTCATTAGTGATAATCATCCAGTTTGAAACTGCTGGACTTTATAAAATCTAGAGCACAGCACCATATGGACTGGATTGATGCTTTTAAGTTTACGTATGTAACAACTTGTCAACCAAATTTGACTAAGATTGGTTCAACGGTTTGGAAATGAATTTATATAAATAGAAATGAATATACTTATGTTGAATAGATGTTTAAGTGTGCAACTGCACTGTACAGATTTCACAACCAAGATATTATTAAACCAGCGAAATATGATACAAATTTCAACAATGAATTTTGCGTGATTATTACGAGGGAGATTGGACATGTTACAGATAAAAAAGTCTGCGGTACCATCGAACGCCTGGACCAGGAAAGAACTCTGTCACATGTTTCGGCTTTTTGGGCCTTATCACTATAACAAAAATCCTTCAAGAATCAGTTTTAATTTTTGACATTGGTTCAGGGATAAGCCGGTTAGTGGTGGGGGGGGGGGTCAATCTTAACGTGAACACCTGTACACGCGGTAGAATGTTTATCAATAATTATCCAACACCTCCTGATGGTAAAATAATAAGCCTGGGCGTTACGCCTGCCTGGCTGGTCGCCCACCCACCACCACCACCACCGCGGTGAGGACCACGACTTTTGCTTGATTAGCGGTCGTTTTCTGCTTCTGTTTGTTTTTGAATACTTGGACCGATTGGGCCAGTCCAGTTCTGCCCTGCCGTTTATTTTCTAGTAGTTTGGGGAATTTCGTTATCTTGCGGTGGCCGTTTCGGCAAACGAGTTCCGCGTGCCTTTCTCCAATTGGCTATAGATTAGAACTAGCCTAGCGCCCCGGCAGGGAGGATCTGATAAAACGAAGCGACGTAGCTAATTCTTCCTTTTCATTTTGAAACTCACATCGGAGCTGTCGCCCAGTTGTGTGCTGTACATCCACGTTTTTGCCTTTCGAGTGGTCTTCAAAATTGTGTTAGTTTGAAGCCAGAAACCGCCTGTTTTGCGGGATTATTTGGCGAACGCTGGATCATTAGGGTATTGGACCGGAAGTAGGCATTGTTTCGCCGTCTAAAGAAGTACAATCAGACCTGCCGCATCAAACGAAACCGTCTGTCACCTGGAGGTAAAGTAAAGACTGATGTGGTTCCTCTTTTTGTCGTATTTTCGAGCTGGAGTCGACACTGAGTTGGGTGAATTGTTGTAGGTTTCTTCTTTTACCCACCACTCCGTTTTTCTGCTACTTAACGAGTCACCAGGGTGACTGGTGGATAGCTGTGCGCGAAGAGAGCGGACGCAGCGTAGTGTACTTGCCCAAGGGGGCTCCATTACCTGTACACGCACACGAACGAGATGATTGTAGGTAGTAGCATAAATCCATAGTGCGGCTCGGTGCGTCCGACACCTCGACACCCAGATGGGTAAAAAAGGTTACGATTATATATATATATATATATTAACGAGTTTTCTACTATCAAGCTCCCGACATCTCTATTTTCCTGTCATCCCGTTTCAAAGTCTGGAGATTTTGCCAGCAAGCCGTCAACGTCACCGTCATCGACATCGTCGCATTTACGCAACAGGGAATTTCCCGAGTGACTCTTTCCTTGGAAAGGGAACGATCCAACAAGAAGCCCGCCTTTTGGTTTGAGTGCAAGATTTTCCAAACCGCCCGACGAGTCCTGTCGCACTAGCGTGGACCCCATCTTCTATGACACCGAGTCTAGAATAAGTCCGCACTCTGGAAGTCTCAGCGTACGACAAATTGTCGATCGCGGCCGTCAGGAAGCCGTCACCGTGTTTACAGCTTTGCGTTTTGGTCAAGTAAGCGGCGAAATTTCGCCTACTGTGTTGTGTTGGCGCAGGCGGTCGAGTGGCTGCCTGCGACGCGGAAGTCCCGGGTTCCATTCCCGGTGAAAAGTCTGGGTGTTGTGTTGTCCGAAATTTGCACTTTTTTGAGTCTGTATAATTGATTAATGAACGGGCAAACTCCTATGGCAAGAAAAAGCCGATAAGGAGAAAAACATTTATTTATTATTTTTTTATTTCCATTAGAATTTCACGATCAATTTAGCGGTGGGTCTGAAGAGGATATAAAAAATATCCGGGTAATAACCCCAGTGGTTGATGCAGGTGATTATTACACACAACGCCCTCGATTATCAGACCTACAAGGATAATATTCACTTATCTAAATCCCACTGGCAACGGAATAAAATTTATGTAAACAACAAAATCTGACAGCTGTCGCTTCATTCTTCTTTTTTGCAATAATCATCAAAATATCACTCGTGTTCGAGATTTTCCCAGATAATTTTGGCCAAGCGTTACCCTCGGGCTGGTTGTCCCTAGATATCGCTACAACCAGCACTCGCGATCGCCTGGCCAAAATTATTGTGAAAATCTAAGCACTTGTGATATTACTGTTGAATAAAAAAGCCTCCTTAGATAATAATGCAATAACCAGAATTAAGATATTTGCTCAATTTTTGAAACGAATTTGCCATTTCAACTAAGTCATAGTATCTAACGTGAGGTAAGTTAAAGTGATGATTCGGTTAGCTAACGTTAGAACTGAGAAGCTCGCAAGAAACTTATCATTTTCTTTGTCAATTGTCATTCAAAATTATTAGTACTTCTACTCAGAGCTTGAAGCTTTCAGCAATACAATAATAATGGACTGAACAATCTTGTCATTATCTCACCTAACATGTCAGGTGGTGCTTATTGATGTTACTTTTTATCAATTCAAAAGAATACTGTCCCCACACAATTTTCACCATGCCGGCGATAAGTAACAGACACTTCAACAAAAATATATTTTACATTTTCCGCATATTTCAAATTTTCGGACTGGCACCTTACGAACTGTCAAACGTAAAATGCAGAAGTAACTGGTTTGCGCTTACATGGACCATTCTCCTAATTCTGGCACTACCATCAACCTTTTTGATGTTCTCTGTTGTTATTGGTTTCAGGCCAAGTGGAACATTTCTTATCGATACATTTAGAGTCCTCGGAAAATATATTTATGTAATGGAAATTGGATTGGGAATGTCCCTAGGTATTTTTCACCGAAATCGGGTAGCAACCTACCTTGTTAAACCTGCTTATAGAATCACTGAAGGAAATCTTTCCAGGTAATGAAGTATTTGGAAAACATCATGGTATTAGACCAAAGCTTAGCCTCACGTGAAATGGTTGTGGATATTTCAAAGCCATCTACTAAAGTGTCCATAATTTACAGTGCAACAATGATAATCATGCTTTGTCTTTACATCTTCAATTTGTTCTTAAGATTTGGTTTCAGTGGATTTTACGATTTAACACTTTATGTACCCGATGTTTTAGCATTTCAATGGACGTGCTTCTACACTACGCAATACTATCTTTTTATTTTTTTCTTGAAAGTCAGGTTGGAAGTTCTGAATAAAAAAGTTAACTACATCAGGAGAAAGTACCCAAGATTTAATGTAGCAAGCATTCGATGGTAATAATGCTTCAAGTTTTAGCTTAAAAATCTCCGAGGATAATATTGGTCTAATGAAAATGCTACGTGACTTGAAACATTTTCATCATCTTCTATGGAAATTAAGCAAAACTATGGACAACATATTTGCACCAACCATTCTTTTATCCTTCGGGAGGATAACTTACATCATAATTTTCATGATTTACACGCTAATTACGTATTACACTGCTGATGACAGATACGACTCGCAAAGTATATGCAATTATGTTGTTGTGATTGTCTTCATATTTCAACTTTTGGCGATTGTAAATATTTGTAATGACATCAAGGGCCAGGTGCTTGTTGAAATTGACGGTTCAACTGATGTTCTAAAAATTGGTACGTGCAGATGATGTCTATAATTTCTTGCAGGGTTCTGAACTACTGGGAAATTTACATCAGTTGCGATTTGAATCGCAAAAACCTATGTGGAAGGTAAAAATTGTCACTTTGAAGTACCCACCTACTAAATTCCGTTTGGGTGCTCTTTATTGGTTTTTAGATTCCTAATGTTTCTATGCAACTCATTCAAGAAGAAGTAGTGTTCACGGCTTGTGGTTTATTCAAAATCGATAGACGTTTGCTACTTTCGGTATGTGGAAACCCTGTACCTGTAATAAATTTTAAAGTTTGCACCCCACGGACCTGTTCATCAATCTGAACTGCTGATCACTATGCCTTTTGAATCACAAATGACACCCCTATAGACCGTTTTAGTGAGACGAGCAAAATGCAATGCGTTCTGAGAATAACAGTAGATACCATAGATAGATGCAGTCAATCATCGGTCGGTAAAAAAACAAAAACAAAAAAAAACAGGAAGTTTGAGAACCACTGGGCCAGTGTAATTCTGGCAGGTTAGCGTTCCTACCACCCAGCTTATGTCAGGCCATTTTCATCGAACGAAATCCATAAAGCTGTCATATTAAACTTTCACTTCTACACCATTCCCCGAGAACCGTCTTTCCACAGATACATGACATAGGTCAATTTACTAATCTAGGTATATCATACCAAGATCCAAACACAAACACGTGTGAAACCATTCAGGACAACAAACCGATAAGTTAAAAAGCGAGGCAACCTCAAAATAAGACACTTCGTCAGTTTGACTTTGGTGCAATTTATGCTGACAAACAGGGAAACTGAAAAAATAATGAAACCTCAACAAACACCGAATGGTGGTGCACGGCCTGCTTTCTGGGAACATTTTTTCTAGGGGTCATTCACAAGGTATGTATTAGCAGTCCAGCTTGATTGAGAGGTCCGTGAGGTACCCAGGTACCCTCAGCAGCCGAAGGCATTTCTGTGACAAATTAAGGCTTTTTTCGAGAACTTCCAATCATCATTTAAAAGCATGCTTTTTTAGTTCTCTCATAGATATAAACGACACATTAAGTGAGTTGACACTACCTGTCATATCATAACACTAAACAGTAACAATAAAACTGCATCTAAATTCCTAGATAAAAATATATCAAAAATAAAAATAACTCAATGTTGAAAATTAGGCAGGGTTGCCTAGCATTAACGATTTTTTGAGGGAGAAAAATTCAAGGCTATATTAAAGGTACACCATATTCATCAACCCTACAGTAGTTATTCAGTGTCTTACTCAGTGCCTAGCTGGTATCTAAAGCTGTAAGTAAGTTTGCACAATAATTTCTATCGGTAATTTTCCCAGTCGATGTGCTATAGCACAGTGATGAGTGTAAAATGAAGAGGAAATACGTGCCTATACCGGCTATACTGGCCTATACGGATACGATTTATCGCGATTCTGTTGTAAAACTATACGCCCCTTCTGTACTTTTCCTACAGAAAAGTCGTCACGCCAAGTGAAAGTAGTGCGAAAAACATCTAATGATAGTCCTCTGTAGGTTACCTATCTACTGAAATAAAAGGCATTCTACGTTCAATGTCCGAATTCTAACTCCGCGAAGTCTTAATATGACCTTTAGCTGAGTGAGGGCACTTTAGGTATATGATGTTCAAATTTTCGTATGTGAAGTTTAAAATTATGTTACAGGTGGCTTCTATAGTGTGTTCATATTTATTAATAATTGTACAGTTTAAATCGAATAAATAAAAGGGACAACGTATGATTGTACATCATTTACTCGAAATCAACAGTCCAAATAACCTTTTTTCCTACGACGACCCACGAAAACGTTACTTTCTGTACGGTATAGTAGGCGCAAAACTTGCCAGTTGCAAACACTGTGCGCGAAAGTAAAAATATCGTCACTAGTGCCTTTTGCTTTCGCTTTTCAATGCCAAACATAGTTCCATGGCAAACGATCTTCTATTATCCAGCATTTGGGAGAGCGTCCCTGGGCCACATACTTCCCTAGGCATGCCAGTGATGCTTCTTCGCCCTCAGTAGGTGGTCGTTGTTCAAAGTCGAGAACTTCCAGTAGGTAATCAATAATAATGGGAATAAACAAATCGCGTGAGAATCTTGGCTGAATCCGTGACATTGAAATCAAGAGGGATTGAAATAATTCAGTTTTAGTAACTAGCCGTGGGTTCCACAAAACAGATAATACGAGATTAGTTGATTTGCGATTTTTGTTTGTCAATTTATAGCTAACTGATTAATGGAAATGCTGGTTTATCCCTCAATAATGGAGATATGATCAGGCATTTTTTGTGAGTAATCACCTAACCGTCAGTTCCACAAAAAAGATGATCAGCGATCAAGGCTGATTGCAGATCAACTGAACTTTTTTCTGCTGAATGCTTGGCGATTACCAACAAAAACTGCCTGAAATCTGTACTAGACCCATCATCTTTTCATTATTGAGGGATAAACCAGCATTTCCATTGATCAGTCGGCTACAAATTGACAAACAAAAATCGCGAATCAACTAATCTCGTATTATCTGTTTTGTGGAACCCACGGTTAGTGAATCTGAACAAAATATCTAAAAATCCATAGCAACTGTCAATGTCGAGCAGCGTTGCCGGTTGTTGT
Source organism: Anaspis maculata (assembly GCA_949128115.1). Lineage (NCBI taxonomy): Eukaryota > Metazoa > Arthropoda > Insecta > Coleoptera > Scraptiidae > Anaspis > Anaspis maculata. The sequence goes on along the minus strand of OX421961.1, from coordinate 89,513,763 downwards.
GAAATTTCTCAAAATTGGAGAAACTTCATCTGGTTTTTGGTAATTTCATTGAATTTACATGAAAATGGAAAAGTGACAATACAGCATTTGAAAATATACATTGGAAAATAGGGTATCAGTAAGCAGTATCGGTAAGTGACGCCTTCTGACATAAGTATTTTGATATTTCGATCGTCAATGAGCAGACGTCGGACAGGGAAAATAGGTCGATCAAAGGAAAAATAGTGTAGGTACACAACTCGCATGAAAATGTCTTTTCTTGCATTCGTGTGATTACCACAATCGCTCACGCTCGTGTGCAATTTTCCACACTCATGCGAAAAATATCACTTTCGTTGCTTGTTATGTAATATACTATTTCATTATGATGTAGGTAGAGGTAGACTCACCCGAAATAGTGTGAAAATGGAACGGATTACTTTTAACACAACGCATGAGAAATTCGACATCTAAAAATAAAATAAAAAATTATACTTCTTGAGGTGTCGTTACAGTATCATGCACTTTTGAGTAGGGTTATGAAACTGGATACGTCTCTAAAGACCATAAAAAAATTGCGTCCCATTGATCAATTTTTTTTGAAGGAATCTGCTATTTTTCCAAAATTGCGGGCAAATTTTGAAAATTGATGGTTGTGTCCTACAGTAACGCGCAAAGTATCAATTCTGAACATTCTGACCACAACGAGTTTGATTTGAGCAACCCCTGACTCGACTTGACTGATATTATAGGCCATTTAAGCTTTTTTTTTCAAAAAAGAAACGCAAAAATGACGTTTTCTTGAAACGCAAAAATTCGAGAACAGGAGAGAAACAAAATGTAACGTAATCGGACACTCCATGGAGAAGAAAGATTTTGCTTTCTATTGGTGTCAATTTGATTTGCATAATGTGCCTTTTTGGCAAATAATGATTTTTTCAAAACAAAACAAAGAGTCCTTTTTCTGCAAACTTATGAGCTCCTATACACTCGGCTACCGTCCCTATGTGCGAGGATCAGAAACTGAGAACTGAAGTTTTGAGTGGTAAATTGGTGAAAGGTCTGTCGGGCGTCCGCGATTGTACCTACGTAAAATTGACGTTTTTATCAATCTTTTTTTCAATTACTTAAATATCCCAATTCACTTACCTAGTACCCACATGCTACATGCCACAAGACTAAAAGTGCAATTCCTTATTCACAAAATGTACACCTACCTTGGACCTAAGACCCAGCGCCAATGAATAAAAGCTAGTCGAGGGAGTGACAATTCTCAAGGACAATTTGAAAGTCACAAGATAAAATCCCTAGAGGTTCCCACCAACCGCTGCGTCTCCTAGCGGGAGTAAGATCGTCCATGCCTCCCATTGCCTATCCATTGATTGATGCCAGTTTGGTTAAAATCGGTTGATGAACATACATTTTGGAGGGGAGATTTGCTGTCCTGTTTTAATAAGCTGGGGTGGCCTTGAAGTCTAAAAATTTGGCCATTCAGCCAATTCAGTCTCTCGAATCGATGAATATTTGTTTTCAAATCCAAGTCATAATTACAAATTTTGTGGATCACACGGTATTACACGCAGTATTATACATCATTATAGTTATTTACTATAATTAGGTACCTATCTATCTGAATTTCAACTTACCTCTGCTTTAAGTATACCTAGACAGTATCAATTCTAGTGCAAATTTACATTTCCACACAATTAATAACTCACGTGTGCGGAGTTAAGATGTAATTAGAACTAAGCAACTCATTATGTTATTAAACCTTCTCTCTATGTTAACCCCTTGGAGAGGAAATTGTTAGACAGCAATTCCCCGAGCTGCCGCTGCGTCTACATTAAATCTACCAATTTTAGTGGGTAAGTAGTTACGTGTATCTAATTGCTTCAATTCGCCTTTGATAATAATTTCTAGTTCAATAAGTGTTTTTTGTGCTTATAACATAACCGAGAACATAACTATCTATCTTTGTCAGCAAGGAACTGCGCTTGTGTTCACTCCTATTGCGATGACTTATTAGGTACAGCCAGTCAAAAAGCTGTGGATAGTACTAACGGTTCATGAAATAATACTGCAAATTGTGATAAAAGCAACAGATTTGGCACAATTATTCCTTGAACCAAAATGAACAATTTGACCCGCTGCACTAATCGATTAACCGCCGGGGGGCCGAGATTTCAAGGAAGCCAACTAAAAGACAACCACTTTTTATTGCTCAAATTGAAGTAACTGTGGATTAGAGCCGAAAATGTGTCATAGAATTGAAGCCACCTGTCGTACGCTCCGTTGAAATCAATCAAATTTATTTTAGGTAGTTTGATGTCCGGTTGACCGGTTGTGCATTTAGAGTTGACTGCGCGGGAGGAAACTGCTAAACAACTGGCTGGCGTCATGCTTTGTTTTCGTTTTACTTGAGCAAAATTTTGGGAAAAATCGTTCTAAAATTCATTTCTGAGCGAGGATGCCTCAGACCCGGTCTGATCACCGTGTTTTTCCAAGAAAAGCTGCACGGGTTCAAACTTGGACAATAAAGGTTCAACCTCGGGTTCAACCTTGGCGACTTGTCGAGACGCAACTGAATTTCGATTGATTTGTCTTGGTCATCACTCAAATTGCTTATGAAATCAGAGAATCGTGCTAATTGTAGAATTATTTGATCGCGGCGGGTTTTGTGGTCAGCAATTTGTTCGACCAGGCTATCTGGTGATTCTGGTGTTTTTGACTTTTTCGGAGGCATTGTGGGGCGAGATAAGTTGCAAAATACCTACACTTCGAGACGTTATTAATAAACAAACCGTGAAAATACGATAAATTCGAGACGTGTATTGGTGATAAAAACGAGGGCGCTTGTGTCATAGAGGGCAACGGAGACCGCACATTTTACAGTAACATTTCTACCACCATTCTCTTCCTTATGCCATTTTGAGACGATTTAGGTACAGATGACTACGATTTAGTTGCAATAAATATTAAGTTTAGCGTTTAGCCACTTGAACTTTATAGGATAAGATAGGATTGTTCCTGGTCGGGATGACTACCACCTTCCTAACCCGCTTTCTTTGATTGTTTGTTGAGTTGAGTCGCATACCCGCCTGGCGTAGAAAATATATTATTCGTGGTTTCCAAATTTCAGTAATCTTTTTCTTAAGAACTAGTGGGTAATCCGCAAATTTTCTCTCGCATTACCTTCTTGAACACTTTCTCGTCTATTCTTCCTTTTTTCAAATTTTTCAAATCGCGTTGCCCTTTATGACACAGGAGTCACAGGACCCAAAACAAGTTTTAGACCTGCTTTTATTGTCTACGAGGCTTACGCAATAAGAAGCAAACATGAGTCAACAAGGAAAATGGTAAGAAAGGAACGGGCTCACCGTGGTTCGCTGCTGAATTCCATCCGTGCGCCTGAAGGACCAAATGTTGCGTCCAGGAAGTAACGAACGCTAATTTTGGTTTTACTGACTTTACTCATACTCATCAGTGAACAATACATTATGGTATAAAATGATAAACGCAGCATAAACAAAGAACTGCACTTCTTGTTGGGACCGACGCAATTGACGTGCTGCTGCCTGCTCCGCCGTGCGCCATCTCACATCTGCGACGTGCACCTCGTCGCCGGCTGACCATGGGCGGCGTTGGCGTGAGTAGAGCAGAGGCGGCGACAACACATCAAATGCCCCTACAGAATTATGCCAGGGGACGTTTCCTAATTAAACAAATGTCTAGATCATGATTTTGTCACTGCAAGACGCTACTGTCGCTGGGAGCCCCAGTATCATCCCCATGTTGAATTTGGTATCTTTCTTGAACCAGATGGCAATGGTGTCCGAAGTGGACGTGTGATCTGTCATTTCCAATGTTTTCAGGGTCTGCGAATGTGATTCTGCAGACGAAATTTGTTTTTAATTACATTTGAGGGGAGAGGGAGGAAACTAAATATCAATAGTTTTTTTTTAATGCACTCCGAATTGCCACTGAATCGGCTCTGGTAATGTTGTAGCATAAATTTTATACAGGGAATTCAGGAAAGCTCTGGGGACTAGAGAGGGATGTGGAACGGTTACCGAGAACTGATGAGGTTAGGACTATAAGGACTGTTCGCCAATATCTTTACCAGTGCTTGCGACTGAGGGCTTTTGCTCAGGGGGAGGATGGTTGATGACTGGAGCCAGGACTGGAGACTCTGAAACCGGGATGGCTTGAGATTCAAGGGTGGGGGGTGGACGACTCGAGCACTGAAAGTGTCTGTCTCTTGTTTGGTTATAATGGGAAGTATTTACAGTGCCGGATCTAGGTCTTTTTCCAGGGGGTGCCAATTCCAATTTTGCCGCCCCTCATCGATACGCAAGAAGCAAAGAGAACTCTAGGGAGCGGAGCCTCCCGTAACGCTACAGGTGAAAATTTTCTAGTTTCAAAGGGACCGTTTCAGCAAAACACCCTCCTTTCCCTAGAAATTCTCACAATATAAAAACATATAAATTGCTGAAGTACTGCAGAGTATTTATTGTTATCCCTCTTCCAAGTACTCAGCTTTTATTAATTTTTCACAGTAATAAACATATCCGAAACAAACAAGATTTATATTATCAAGATAAGAAACAGGATATTCCATAGTTTTTCTAGTTTCAGTTCCGTCAGAATTTTGTTTCGGCTTCGCTTTAGGTGCCAAGTTATGCTGACGCGTCAAACGTCACTGTTGACCGCCTGCCGCCCACTCCCGCTGTTGCGGAAAACTCTATGCCTCCTGATTAGACTAGCGTATCTCAAATTGCCAAATATATGTATGACTATGTCAAATTTTACGTTATAGACTAGCGTATCTCAAACGCTTCACTATAAACTAGCGCATCTCAACTTGCACAAAATAGACTAGCGTTTCTCCATATCACCAGTATAAACTGGCGTATCACGTATCACGCCAGTTCATAGTCGGTTTTTCATGGTTTTCTAAAATGTAGCGCAAAAAGTTCTATCAATAGAGTCATAGAACTGTTTCAAGATGTATTGTCGTTTTCGGGTGACTTATTTACCAATTTAAATACTTTTCACAGGAAGATGAAGAGCAGAATGTTACTTTCATCAATTTTTTTATGGAAATGAAATTGAACCTTATTTTGCCGCCCCTAGATTCTGTCGCCTGGTGCATATCCCCCGGTTTGCTCCCCCTAGATCCGGCGCGGAGTATTTATAGAGGTGGGATGGTTCACAGGAGTACGTTTTTTCCTCATTTTTCTTGTCGTTTTGTCGGAGGTGTCTGCGTAGCTATTATAATTTGTGACTTTAATTTAATTCTGATCTGTTTTTCCATCGTACGAGCTCCTTGCTCAAAATTTTGTGAAAAATTGTTAGAGCAATAAATGTGTATTATTATTATTACAGATTATTATTATAGCATAAATTTGATATGTAGATTACTATTCCGCCACTGTCGGAGCGACGCGATAACCGGAAGTCAAGTAACAGCTACATATCTGAATTCAAATACTATCTCGTTTCTGGTGTCTCGGAACTCAGTTTTGAAAGTAAAAATGTGATCAGACCACGATTGGAGAAGCTGGTCAAAATATGGACTTTTTTTTATCAAGGCACCCAACAACACCATTATAACATCATGCTTGGGGACTTTTCTTCATAAATCAACTCTGCAAATCACGATGCCGCTATTGCGAAAGCGATGCGACAACCGTGAGTCGAGTTAAAGTTGGCTTGAAAACACGTGTTTTGAAGCTATTCTTCAATTGGTAATTATTGACGACCACTACTTCTCGACTTCAGCCACCAACTTTTCACGGTAGGTAGACACCACCACAACATCACGTTCGTCGACCGTAGTTTCCTGGGGAAACCACTATTTCCACTGTAAAATGCTCCTTCTTTCCATTACTTATCCACCAATGTCCTACGACGTAAGTACAGGCAAGAAGGAAGCGTCCTACATAGCTGTTTAAGTGGTTGCCTAACTCTTAAAAAATGCTAGTCGAGAAGTAGTGGTCGTCAATAATTACCCTTCAATTTTGTTCCAACCCCATTTTTACTTTCAAAAATGAATTCCGAGACCCTAAAAACCTCAGACATGATACCCCACACCACCGCTGTCGATCAATGCCAAAGAAACGAGATACTACCACATACTTAAATAGCTATACCGCTCATGAACCTATTGCGCATTCTGCCGCGCCGCGCAACAGAAGGAGTTAGAGAATGACGCCATCTTGATGGTTAATTTCCAGTGTATTTCAAAATACCGTGCTATATAGCTACCACAAAATATCTTAAGGGCCGTGAAACTGATCAAACCTTCTGCAATTTTACAATAGCGATCCAGTTTTCTGAAGTACCATCACGGAAGTGTATTTAGTTTTCTTGAAATTACGAAATAATCACATCGAGCTGGATGGTTGGAAGCCACTGTACTCTGAGTAAACCCTTGGAGTAAACGAAACGTCAAGTGACAGCTTTTTGACAGTGTAAATAAACATCACGTAGTTAACCGAACTTTTGGACGCTGGAATGATCGCACACCTTTTCTTCACCTGCTGATTCCCACTTGATGTTATTAGTGTTGATTCCACGTACTTTGAGGGAGAAGCAAAATAATGTCGTGCTTAGTCAAGTGGCCAAGTAGCGAAGTGGTGCGTGCAAAAATCAATTCCGTTTTTTATCCTTATCACAAATATATATCACACTCAATAGTTAAGTCAACTAAACACCTGTGAAAAAATGGATGAATTTAGGTATGTGAATTTTGTTTTTTTTTTGAAAATTTCAAACTTTTCTCAGGAATCCAAAAATTTTGTCTTACGCCCAAATTTTCGATTAAGGGGATGTTTTCACCGGTTTTCACACATAATCCGTTGGTTTCATCCATGTACCTCATGACGTAAACTTTTGGCTCTTTTTTCGGAAATGGACAAGCTCATAGCAGCCTAAAGCCCCCGGTGTGACATGTAAGACAAAGTAACTTTCAACAACCTTATCAACGCACATCAGACCTTTAGGGTTGAAATCCTGTACCTTATGACGTAAGTTTCGAGGCACCAGCTCCCTGTTCAATCAATGGTATGAGATGGAAATTTGTGATTGTCATATTCAGAAAACGATGAGGAAAAAATGTTCAAGTTTTTTTCTTTTTGCACTTAATTGTGAAGAGGATATTTTGTAAGGGGGTATCCATTTCGCGTGAAGGCCCTGATACCTACGAAGGTAGGTACCATATTCATTGGAAGCTTGATTGAATGAGCTTGTGTCTGGTCCCTCCAACGGAGAATTAATTTTTCACATTTCAACACTGAACTGCTGAAACCTATAAAAAACGAAACTTAAAAACAAAGCTTCTAATTTAAACCGTGGATATCCATCCAATCCGATTTGACGCAGAGCGAACGAGGCCCTTATTTGAATAAAACTTTGTAATGTTCCGATTGCCCCTATACAGTTTAAACTCGAAAAGTCCACTTGGAAAATCCAACTTGACTAGAGATTGATTTTCTCTCGCAATAAAAAATCTGCAAAAAATTAAAATAAGCTTTCTGGTTCTCATGCAGATCTGTGATTTTAACGAAACTATTCGGTGTAGGTATATACCTACGTATTTACTTTCCGTACCGAGTTTCATATTTTCATTTTATCCACCTAGTAATCGTTGATGTTTTATTTGTGTCAACAAATGCGGTTATGAGGCCAGGAATGCAACTCTAAGAAAAGTTGCTGGCCATGGTATTTTACGCCCAATTTCACAGGCCGAAAAGCTGAATTTCTTAGCCTTCCACAAACATTCGTTTGACATCGAAATACGCGGTCGTTGCAGAATTTAAAGGAAAAGCCCGGAGATGTCATACCAGTGCAATTACCGTAATAGCCCTCCAAGTGAGTTTGCTATTGAACATCCACGGTTTCACATGGAGAACATCTATATAAGTATGTATAGTTATTCAACGGTGGTGAATTTTGTAAAAAATTACATTTTATAAACGCTCTGTTATGTGAAAAACCCTTGGATAAACCTGTCGGTCGGCGTAACTCGGTAAAAACACTAATAGCCCAAATTATAGTGGAGATGTTTTGCTATTCTTAGCGCATTTTCCATCTAGATGAAAATCGCTATTGCAGCCGCTTTGTCCGTCCGTCCGTCTGTCCGTTCCTTGAACTCCTCGCAAACTAGACGCCCTAGCTTTTTGATGTTTTCGCTGATACATAGCCGCCACTCCCAGAGCTGGGCTAGGCTGTATTAAATGTCCATATTGCGCTGCCAGCATAGAGAAAACAGCCCCCGATCAACTTGAAATAACATGATATTGCAATTTCTCCCAGACCTAATGCTTTGGTGTTCTAATTTTATGAATAATACATAGTTGCCACTTTTAAGAATTTCAAATGAGATTAGGGGTCGAGTTGCACATAATTTTATAGTCTTTTGATTCCCTTTCCATTAGTTGAAAAAAAAATTAAATCTAACAACCCATTCCGAAGTTATGAATTTTTCAGAATCACATATTTTTTCCTATGTCATCGACATCATTTCTGAAAAACCAGTAGATTTCTTCAACGAACATCATGGATTAAAAGAAAAGACAAACATCTTTAAATTATATGTTTTCCCCTATGATTAGAACTAAGTTGTGGTAGAGGGTGAAAGGGGTCTGGGGCTAATTTGCAACCCCTTATTCTACATTTCGGAAGAGGACTTAGGGTCCTTGAAAGGAGGGTGTTACTCATTTCAGCTCCTGTTGTAAATGGAAATTCTGGAAGGCTGTTCTCACCCCCTACCCTACTACGTTGCTTAGTTGCAACCATTGGGTGAAAAATGATTGCTTGAATCTGGTTTCCGTGTTTTCTTCCAATCTAACCTCGGGTTCCACCAAAATTTCAAGAGCAGATTAAATCAATCACGCTGATAGTTGCTATACACCAGCCAATAGGATGGCCAGTTGCTTAGTTACTATCAGAGTGATAAAGTTATCGCGTTGATAAAAGTTTGGTGGAACTCGAGGTAAGTGGTTTAGTGAAAGAATCAATTGATTTTTCAGATATAATATTGACAAAACATGGGGAAAGAATTCGATTTTGTAGAATTTGTGACTTCATAGTGAGTTGATGGATTTCAATTTTGTTTCAACTATTATGGAAAGAGAATTCTTGAAAGAGTAGTCACCCAGCCCAGAGAGGTGCAACAGGAAGATTGAAAATACGCTAGTTCTATGTCCACTTCGAAAAGAAAATCGACCTGTTCCACCATTTCATTCTGGAAAAAATTGTGCAGCTAGAAACTGGAGGTGGGTCCTTTTCAAAAAATCACCCTGTATAAGCAGTGCATCACAATGTGGTTGGAAGTTCATGATCGCGATCTATAAATTTCAAAATGTATTCTTCAATCTGCAAAATAGCTGTCGCTGTCGCAATGTCGTTAACATCATTCCATGTCCTATCAACATAACTCCGATAATTTGCAAAAAGTAAGTGTCTCATACCTTATATTAAAAGCATGACAAAAAAGCCGCTTTCTTATATATTATTATAGTAGGTGTACACCCCTGTGTGTTACTTTTATTTTTATCCGAAATTAATAGTGTAAGTTTCTGTAATTAAATCTAAAAATAGGATGCGTTGTACAAAACGTCCTTTTAAAACTTGCATTAGTCATTCTGTCCTTTTTAGTCAGATGAATAGCTGGTATACACGCATTGTGCGATGTATTCTTAGAACTAGAATGTAGATATAACGCGACGAAAACTTTCATCAGTTTATCGCTAATTTGATAAGTTGAAACATGTTTTGAGCTGTGAAATTGACAAACAAACCTGCTGCTTTATGGTAGTTTGTCTTAAGTTCAATAATAATATCAGTACAGATTGTGCTTACCTACCTACATCACTCCTGGATGTTTATCTATTGTTTATAATGCCATCGAAGATCTGTTATTACTGTAAGATCGAACCATGAAAACATTCAATTTTCTCGTGCCTAATCGAACGAAATTTTTTGATGTAAAGTGATGATTTTGTTTTGACACTAGACACCTACTTATTGATTGATTATGCGACAGCCAGTAAATTGATATGCCACCTGAATTTTCTTGCAGCCCCTCTCAATTTATTCCGTTTTGTTAAATATATATCGGTGATGTTTTTCAATCGATCCACTGAGAAAATCCAGCGGAACGTGTCTAACGTGACCGTTAAAAAAAATGAATCGGAAGCAGCGACTGACCTAAAATTTAACACCTACTGCCTATAGTCCGGGGGCATAGGGTCAAAAAAGGCTTGGCCGTGTGCAACTTCATGAAGGTATATAGAGTTATGCCCTAATTGATTCTTGGGCGATCAAGGACCATGAAAAATTATGGTGGAATATTAACATCTGCTGCAGGCAAATATGGTGGAGGCGCCAAAATGGGCTTCATCTGGTAATAAGAACTGTCTGTAGATCGTTTGTTTTTCGACGGATTTGATTATCTGGAACGTCATTTTGTAGATAAAAAAATTCTCTTCTTATTCCGTACCTAAATTTGCAAACGTCATTTCGGGAAACTGTCTAAATTGTCTCCGTGAGATATGCCAAATTCCGGCCATTTTTCAAGGTAATCCGATATTTTATTGTCCCTTGATGCTGTATGAGCCCTGATGATCTTCGCACTACAGTTTCGCACTGCCTGAACTGTGTTACTCCTATAAAGACTGTCAGAGTAAATTTTCAAGTTGACGGCCATTTTTTTCTTGGCAGTACGCCAATCGAAGTTGAAACTTATGCTTGGAACAAAGACTTTGGAGAGTTTCGGGTTGTACTGCCCTTGTTTCGTCCTGAATCCTCTCTTTTAAATCTCATAAAAAAAGTCTCACGAGGTCAGATCTGAGGACCGAGCTGGCCATTCAATGAAGCCTTGCCTGCCGATTGTTCGGAAATACCTTGTTCAGGTAATCGCGTACATCTTGATTGTCTCCCGTTAACTAGACAAGTAGGCAATAGGCGCCACAATTCGAACACCCGCTGCAGACATCCAAGTGATTTGGAACGTTTTTTGTGAGCTCCAGCATCGATACTACATAGTATCGTTCTTGTACTAAAAACTTATTGAAATCAAAATTTCAAACCCATTCAAATCTATTTTGGAAAAGAATTTAAAAAAATATCGATGACTTCACTGTTTGAGAACGGGGAGGGGTAGAAAAATAAAAATTATCGGAAAATGTTCCATGCATGAAAAAAAATCAATTCGATCTATCCAATCCAAGTGTTTTTCGATATTCCTGACAGGGGAGAAAAATTCAATATTCCAAACTTTTGACACGCACTGTATAATAACAATAAGTTTCAAGTTTATTTATTCATAGTTGAATCAAATCAAAATCAACCCGGTCGGTAGCACGGTGAGCTCGGCCTCGCTTTCAAAGGCGAAGGACCCGGGTTCAAATCCGCACTGGGTCAGATGGACTTTTTCAGGCGTCTCTTAGTACTGGGGCATCTACTATCGTGCGGTGATGCCCCGGGAAGAGGGATGAAACGAGAAAGTCATCGAAACAAAACCCCACTGATAAATCCCCCACTGATCCGATGCAAATCTTACAGTTCTTCGTTGTTATCGTTCTCATTGTTATCGTTAAAGAAAAACCCCGACGGCAAAAACCTGCTAATAACCTAGCTGTTGATGCAGGGCAAAAAAAAAATCAAAATCAAAATCATAATAGCCCACGCATACTTGAGGAGTCTACCCTTGACAGGAAGGTCAAAAGAATTGTGTCGATATGTCTTATTCACGCGTCGGGATTTCCGGGAGTTTCCTAACAATAACTGAAATGAGGAAGGACCTTCCAGCGTTGTAATTTGTTTGAACGGTTCTTTGCGAAAACCCCAGTTGTCACTTTTCGGTAGAGCTCAATTGCGGATATTTGGGACCATGCTAGATGCCAATTCACTCAATACATCTCTGCGAAACCATCAGTGTAGAAAAATTCTAGCTGTATTTTAAATTACGTCGCCTCTGCAGAAACACCACAAATCATATTAAGGTATCCAGAAGTTCTCAATGAAATACATGAAGCAATTTTTTTGAAATTGATAAGTGGAGATTTTGCAAAGAACGCCTCAATTTTTTTCTAGATCAAAACCTAATGTTCTTGGGTTGTAGTAATCTGTTGTATACTTTATGTATTTAGAGAGCGACGAAAGATACATATACATCAATGTCTGTGGATTCACCGTAAATGAAGTTACGAAAAAGAAAATGCTCTTGTAAATACCCTTACAATTCAGTTTTAAGAGGGAAACGAAGTTTTTTCTCGCCAATTGCTGGTATATTGATTTACTCCGGTTACTGTAGCAATATGCGTCCTAGAATTTGAAGAATTATGAATTCGCATGCACGAATGCTGCAAAAAAGGTTTGCTTTAAGCCGGCGCCCGGTCGATGCAAAGTGGAAAAATTTGTTTGCCTCGAGTTATTGTCTCGATACAGTAGCCCAGTCAACGAAAAAAAAATTACGAAAATGAAAATAGATAGTGTAGTTTTGAAAATTGGTAGAGATGTTCTCGAAAGCTTGCTGACTACTGTGTAAAAAGTCCCCGTCGATAGGTGGTGTGGAATCGCCGTCATCTTGGATTATTGATATAAAGTGGTCAACAAAATAAGTGTCTATGTCGATATTTGTATAGTTTTTCAAAACTTGACAGCTTTGGAATCTTTCGCGCGATTTTGGATATGTTTGAACTGGTGGATAGCCTCATTCTTTGGCTATCGGATCCAAGTTTTGCGGATATTGAGAAAGCCCAATAAAATTTCTACAGGGTGTCAAATAAAGCAATGCAAAAGTTTTGAAAGTTTCGCTAACCCCCATTTTGCCAAGAAATTTTTTTTGTGGATACCAACACCAAAAATATGAAGAATGATGTATTCTCTCGAAAAGGTTTTTGATTCATCCTCCTATTTCTGTTTAAAAAAAAGTTATGCCATTTTTTCCTCAATCTACACTTTTCGACAATTAACGTTACAACTGGCCATATTATCGAGGCAAATTTGACAACAATTGATACTTTCACTTGAAAAACTGTCCCATGAAAAACATTTTCTTTACTCACCCCTAAAATGATTATCTACGGTCAGTGCCTAAAGCCCCTGCGGACCGAGTAAGAATGTAGCCTGCTGGAGCTGGAGATGGAATAGCACTGTATCACATCAGATTTACAACATTAACCATATGAAACCCTCTGATAATGTTTGTTTAGGGTTGTTTTAAAAAAATTGAAAATTGATAACTTGAGAACGAGAAGACCCAGAGGCTACTTTCTTATTTGACGTTCAATCGCATACGGTGACGCATTTTGCAACAAAGTGGGTGTGTGATTCATAGCTACCCTTACTTAAGGGATGGAAATGTTTTTGTTTAAGTGTTTGGTATCATTTCTTATGGTTTCGTCTGTTCTGAATGCAATTTTGGCGATTAAAATTGATTTTGAACAAATGTTACCATTTGAAAGAAAGAATCAAGTTCATAACTTCGGATGGAGTTTTTCTTTATTGTGACAAAGTGTTTACAATTGAAAACAATGTTTCCATAAAATCGATAGAGTTATACTATCAGTAGCGAAAAAAATTGGTACAGTCCAGTTTTAACTTTCAGTTGCTTTCAAACTCGGCGCGGTCAAAGACAGCAAAAATTTTGTAGACAAGACTTCCACTGATTTCCACGTAACTTCTACTGACTTCCATGTGATTTCCATTGACCGCCACCATTGTGTACACCAGACTTCCACTGCGGTTTACCTATAGAGCAAGCGTAGCCGGAACTATGGACTTGATTTCAAGTTGGAGATACGCCCGCGTCTAGAGTCTCACGCAAAAATAGCCAACTCGCTTGTCTTCGTGTCTCGGAGGACACGTAAAGCACTCGTTCTTCCTCGGTTAGTGCGCCACGTCACTAGTCACCTCAAACCAAGTAAAAGTGTAACTAGGAACTGCCTTCGGGTCTCTCCGCAAAATACTCTTCGGCTGCGACTAAAAAAGGAAACACCGTTAGACACGAGGGATATGAAAATATCCTTGAATCACTCACATAAGTTCATCTTCATCAGTATTTGGTGGGACCTCCTCTAGCTCTAATGAGAGCCGCAACCCTTCGAGGCATACTCTCCACCAGGTTTCGCAAAAACTCCTGAGGAATAGCATCCCATTCAACCTGAATCGCATCCGCCAAGTCATCAAAATTTTCAATTTGTCCTTCCCTTTCTTTCATATTTCTCTTCATTCTACTCCATACATGCTCAATCACATTCATATCAGGAGACAAGGGTGGCCAATCCATTCGCTCAATATTGTGATCCCTCAAAAATTCGGTGACAATACGTGCACGATGTGGTCTCGCGTTGTCGTCAACCAGAATGAATCCATCACCGAAGTTTTGCGCGTAGGGGACCACAATATCCCTAATACACAAATCTCGATATCTCTCTCCATTCATGCTCTGTCCTCTTAACACCACCAACTCACTCTTTCCTGTCATCGTGATTCCACCCCAAACAGTCACTCCTCCACCTCCAAACGCCACTCTCGCCTCCATGTGCTCTTCCAAAAATCTTTCATTTCTTCTTCTCCACACCAAAACACGCCCATTCGAATGGAACAAATTGAACTTACTTTCATCCGTAAACAAACATCTACCCCATTCAGCTATTCCCCAGTTCTGGTGGTCCCTAGCCCATTGGAGACGCACGGCGCGATGACGTCGGTTCATTAAAGGGCATGAGGCTCTTCTTCTCGCTCTTAGCCCAGAGTCGTGCAATCTTCGTCTGACAGTTTGGTTTGACAGCTGGATCCCCGTCGTGGCCCTCAACACGTTGTTGATGGCACTTGCAGTAGTGGTCGGTTTTCTCTGGATCGCCCTTCGAACAAAGCGATCCTGCGCAGCGGTTGTTTTCCGAGTTCTTCCTCCACGACGGTAATTAATGTCTCCAGCTGCCAGACGTCGAATTGCACGACTTATGGACCTAGAGGAGGTCCTAAAAAGTGCCGCAATGTTGTCGATGGTGTCGCCCCTCTCTCGCATTCGTGCCACGATGGCTAATTCATCCGGACTTAAACGCGGCATTTTACAAATTACTCTGCTCACAATAGCGGAAGAAAAAGGTTTGGTTTTTAAGGTAACATAAGTAAAACGATAAGTTCTTCAGCTAAAAAGACACATACACAAATGAAAAACCAATCGAACGAGTTTTACCCGAATAGGAGATAATGTTGAATAAAAACAATTTTTAATACCAAAATTGAATTCAGAAGAGACGAAACCATAAGAAATGAAACCACACACTCCTACAAAAACATTTCCGTCCCTTAAGTAAGGGTTGCTAAGAAGGACACCCCCACTACGTTGCAAAATGTGTCACCGTATGCGATTGAACATGAAATAAAAATTTTGTCTCTAGGTCTTTTTCTTCTCAAGTTATCAATTACCAATTTTTTGAAAACAACCCCTAACAAACAATATCAAAGGGGGTTTGATATGGTTGATGTGGTAAATCTGTTGTGACACAGTACTATCCCATCCTGATGCCCGCTCCAGCAGGCTACATTCTAAGTCGGTTCGCAGGGGCTTAAGGCACTGACCGTAGATAATCATTTTAGGGGTGAGTAAAGAAAATGTTTTTCATGGGACAGTTTTTCAAGTGAAAGTATCAATTGTTGTCAAATTTGCCTCGATAATATGGCCAGTTGTAACGTTAATTGTCGAAAAGTGTAGATTGAGGAAAAAATGGCATAACTTTTTTTTAAACAGAAATAGGGGGATGAATCGAAAACCTTTTCGAGAGAATACATCATTCTTCATATTTTTGGTGTTGGTATCCACAAAAAAAATTTCTTGGCAAAATGGGGGTTAGCGAAACTTTCAAAACTTTTGCATTGCTTTATTTGACACCCTGTAGAAATTTTATTGGGCTTTCTCAATATCCGCAAAACTTGGATCCAATAGCCAAAGAATGAGGCTATCCACCAGTTCAAACAGATCCAAAATCGCGCGAAAGATTCTAAAGCTGTCAAGTTTTGAAAAACTATACAAATATCGACATAGACACTTATTTTGTTGACCACTTTATTTCAAGTTTTTTTGCAGCTATCTCGATAGATTGCAATCCCATCAAAAAACTGCTCGGTTCAAATGAGAGGCCATCAAGTTGCCTGCAAAAAAGTTGCGTATCACTTTCACGTATCTGTCATAACTTTAGAGAAATTGGCCTGGTGAGCGTCAGGTGTGAGTCGTGGAGAAGATATTCCATTTCTTACGGTGTTTCTGAAGAATCACGCACAACTACAATGAAATGCTGTTTAGTTAATCTTCGTTGATGAATAATGAATAAAAACAAACTTTCGGCCTTCATTTTAAAAAATATGGGGGGTTCAAAGGGAAAACAGTCAAATTCTCATATTTCGGCTATTTGAGAAAAATTTAAAAAAGGGTTTGAGAGAGATGATGAGGCCATCGCTTAGCTTCAGTTTGCTCATAGATGTTTATGTTTATGTTTAGCTATATACATGACTTATTTTCTTTAATGTCCATCAATGATGGGATAAGTCGTCCTCCGACCGTTCCCGAACGCAGCAGATGTTACACCACTGAACAAATGCTTCTCAAGTCGATAATAAGAACAAGAACCGCAAGAATAAGAATAAAAAAAGCGCGGCTTTATCGGTTCAGGAAAGATTCGAATGTAAAATGTACGCTTTTTTAGAACGCCGTATCAGTCTTTAGTTGGGTAACATGATTTTTATGGTAACTGAACCTTGCTGAGTATGATGAGAACGAATGTAGCCAAATCGAATTTTGCACCGAGCCGAAGGTCCGCATTTTTGAGGAAAAGCTACAAACAAAAGTAAAAGTAACCCAGTCGGTAGCACGGTGAGCTCAGCCTCGCTTTCAAAGGCGAAGGTCCCGGGTTCAAATCCGCACTGGGCCAGATGGACTTTTTCACGCGTCTCTTAGTACTGGGGCATCTACTATCGTGCGGTGATGCCCCGGAAAAAGGGATGAAACGAGAAAGCCATCAAAACAAAACTCCACTGATAAATCCCCCACTGATCCAAAGATGCAAATCTTACAATACTTCGTTGTTATCGTCCTCATTGTTATCGTTAAAAAAAAAACCGACGACAAAAACCTTTTAATAACCTAGCTGTTGATGCAGGGCAAAAAAAAGAAAAAAAAGTGTAAAAGTGCGGGAGTAGGCGACGAACCTGAATACATAAATGGTGGAGGTGCCAAACGACAATAGCCGAATGTTTTAGAAATTGCAGGGTATGCTGAGTGTGAAGAGTCTTTTCGAGTTCACTCCTTCAAGAGCTCGAAAAGGTGCTGCAGTTGCAGTTTGAGTTTGCAAAAGCCATGAATATTTTTTGTTATCAAACTTAGATACATTTGAATAAATCTTGACGAAGACAATAGATGCCATGACTTGTTTGGTCTTTCACAGTTACCTACATGTTTATGTTCGCTGCCTCTGCCCTTTGCCTTCGATTAATCAACACTTCACCCCATTATTGCGTGTTTGTCAAACTTCACTTCAGAAACAGGTGCGCTAATAATAACACCGATAAGAGCACACAAGCGGAAAATGATAACATTAGAGGGAAGCTTCAAGGATCATTTCAGAATATTCACGTCGCCGGGGGTGTTCCAGATTTGGGAACTATGCGGCATATTTTTTAGGGATGAATTCCAACTACCATAAGTTGGCGGAAAACAAAGATTTTTGTCAAAATTCCTCGCTCTTTGTGGAACCTCACAGCTCCTCTCTCTCGAATACCTAATAATACAGAACAACGCGACTAAAATTGCGGCAAAAAATAGTAATTGCCTCAACGTCGGGACCACCCAGCAAGAAATATTCGCCAGCGAATCACAGTTTGCGTCATCTGTCGCCGAGCTTGATTACAAGATATCAATTTAAAATTGCGCGCTGTATTTTATTCCCGTTTCGAGCTTCGTCTCTTATATTAAGTATACAGCTTCTCTGGCGATGGAAGTTTTTGCCGGGTTCGCTTAATAATAGCAAATACCGAGGCAGATACCTACGGTATTTTGCCTTTCACAATTTTCGCCTAGGAATTTCTAGCAAGAATACCAAAATTTGAGCAGCTTCCGTATGAGCGATTGCACCTGAAATATTGCAAGGTATGATGCAGGTAGAAATGGGGAACGACTATAAAATGACGCCGTAATATTATTAGTATGTATGTCAGAATTAAGTTGAATATATGGCTTTCATTTGTTACTTTCGCGAAAAAGTTTAGTGTTGACGCAGGAACATTCCGGACTCGTTTTTTGCGGGAAAAAGAAAGAAATGATATGGAAACAATTGCTCTGAATAGTCGTAAAAAACACAATACTTTTCATTGCGTAAAAAACACAATACTTTTCACTGCGTTTTTGTGCTATTATTTATGGTTTTTAGTGTTTATCGTAACTTCTCTCGTATCCTTCGTGATAATGCAAAACCATCATGATTAAAACTGGTTATAATTAATTTCGATAACAGTCCGCCACTCCATGTTTTCATATAGAACCGATTTTCGCGCAATCTCTTATTGTTCATCTCAGTGAATTCTCCTGGGACTTGTTTGAGCCGCGATGCTCAGTTTGCGATATTGCAGATTAAACTCGGATCAAAATTGGGATTTAATTAAATTTCGCTTAAAGGAAAACATTATGGTCGCTACTGCGATTTCTTCGTTTCTAATTCATAAATATTTGCCCGAATGTCGAAGGATCTCTCCAGAGCCCTTTTCTTTAGGAGTAATTAAAACAACATCAAAGATTTTTAACAATAGAAGAGAGGGTCTTGTAATTATTAAATATCATCATCATCGTCATTTGGTAAAATTCAACAATTATTAAGGGCACTACCTACCATTACAGCGTGGATGAATGTTTAGTCGTCAGATCCGTGTTCAGAAATTTGGACTTTGTCATTCGAAACTCGAGGGACTTCCGCGAATGTGTCGCCACGATTCGTCCGCTGAACTGATTTTTGTCAAGTCGAAGCAGTGTTTGAGCAACCGCAGAGCTGCCCACTGGGCAGTGCCAGTGCCCACCTTGTTGTTTACCTTTTACCTGCATAATCCTGGTGCTCATCCGAGATCAAAGGCTTTGTTTCTGCCGCCTTTTGTCAGAACAAATCTTATGGTAGCCCTACATCAAGCATCCAATGCTGCAGCTTTCTTTGCAGCAGAATTCTGATTGGATGGGCAAAATTCAAAAAGTTTTGCCGCCATGCTGCTAGCCAGCCAACTTCTTTAGCAGCATGGCGGCAAAACTTTTTGAATTTCGCCCATCCAATCAGAATAGACCATTTCCACTGACGTCACGCAGCTCCGTCTTGAACAGCTGATTCAGGGCAACGTCAGTCAGGTGTGCGTTATATGTCACGGGGCACGTGGGCTACGTCAGTCATGTGCGTCAGTCAGATTGGTAGTATGTCAATCTTGTCAGTCGGTGTTGGTGTGAAAGTCACTGGTGTCACAAAGTTTTGACAAACTGGCACGTATAGTTGACATCATGTTGACGTTGCCCCGAATCAGCCGTTCGACACGTGCGTGTGACGTCATGTGGAAATGGTCTATTCTGCTGCAAAGAAAGCTGCAGCATTTGATGCTCAATGTAGGGCCACCCTTACGGCGTCTTTTTCTCTCATCAGAATGTACTCAGACCACATCATGCTTGAGGATGACGTTGACATCCTGTTTCGCACCCCTTTCAATATAGGTATAGGGTGTTCCATTTTTAAATGTTGTTTTTTAAGGAGGTGATAGAGCATCAAAAAATAAGTGGACTTTTTCGAAAAAATGAATATCGGAAAACCATTATAACGGAGATAGAGGCTTCCAAAGTTGGGTTTTGGAAATGGTTTTTTTTTATAACTCCAGATTTGATCCCTGGATTTGACCAAATTTGGTACACAAAATAAGTTGATGCTTACCTACGAGCTGGTCATATAGACTTTTGTCACATTTGTAAAATTTGAAATTTTTTATTAAAAAAAAAACCTTTTGTGTTTTTTTCTTCGGCAAAAATACTTCATTTTCGATACTCTATCACCTCCTTGAAGGACAACATTGAAAATAAAACACCTGTATATAGGTATGAGGCCTTTTCTAAACTCGACCTGTAATAGGGCCCAGGCCTAATAATGATACTAACTTCCAGTTACTTCATACCCATTGATTTTTGGTTGGTTCAACCCTTATAAGGAAGGACAATATTATTTTGGTTTCTCAAAGATTTTTTCCAGATTAATCCTAGAGCAGAGGCGTGCTAGGCGCTGAATAATGGCTAGACTCTGCATTTCATTGGACTCCGCATTTCACTCGGCATTTCATGATAAAAACATGCCATATGGCCACTAGTTGTTGCATGGACCATAATTTTCCGATTCAGAAGTGAAGCCATCGGCGGCAGACGTGCAGGCTGCAGTCGTGTGAACTGCCATATTATATAGCCTTCCGTTCATGCCCAGTTCTATCAAACCATTTTCAGATGTCTTGAAACGCTCCTGAAATATCCGGAAAATACTGGCCTTTTCCATTAAAATTTAATTTTGAAGGACATCAGTAAGTTTTTGAAGTATAGGAGTGAAAATTGGTAGTTCTTCATCAAGTGACGTAACAAATTCAAAATGATACATTAAAATTTTTTCTCCTCCCTGCAGCCATTTTGTTTTCACTATTCACAGAGTAGTTAATGAAGTGACTCAGTGACTGTGAATTATGGAGTTGGTGACGTATAATCATTCTGCCACGAAAAATTAATCTCAACATTAAAAACTGCTTCTTGTAGAGTAAACATTTTCATTCGAGTTGTTCTTGGTTTTACAGACTTTTTTTTGCTTATGATGGCTAATGCGGCTTTTGAAAGGATTAATAACATTAGGCATTCTTATGCCTCACATTATTTTGTCTTCAAGTCACATTGTAAAGAAAAATAATATTGAACAAAGGCACACGCTCAAAGCGGCCACAAATGGTGACTCTACCCTACGTGATTTTTTTGAGAAAAAAGTAGCAGTTCCATATCCACAAAACAAATTGACGCATCGGCAAGTGTAAATCAATTGAACCCGCGCCTCCTCCGCGGTTGTTATAGGCTTGTAAAATTAATGCATTCTCCAATGATTTTCTACCCACCATTTAGGCAAGAGAAATATTCGCGGAAGAGAAGGTCCTGATAATCGGAAAAATTCTGTGAATTTCTAGGGAAATTTTGGTATGTTATGGAAACCGATATTCTGGAATTCAGCAAAGTCGAATTAGTTCGAAAGGTCCGTTACTATGCATGGTAACTTTTCCATGCTGCTGAACACATATTAGAGAGCACTTTTGAAAAAATTTGTCTGGACTATTTTTTCCCGTATCTTTTTTTACACTGGAAAGGTATTGATAACATGGATGAAAGGCAAAGGGGTTCAAGTTCCGGTTCCCTGCTTTTAAAGTTTCGCTTGATCGATTAAAGCGGGACAGGTTTAGTCCATTAGGACTCGGTACAGACAAATCGCATTAATTATGATGGTGCTCCCGAAGCCGGGCGAATATATTCTAATTAAAATGCCGTATTGTTGCTCACCATTGTTTTGTTCATTTTGATTGGGCTTTGTTTGATTTTTCCCCGGAGGCAATTAACGCGCTCACGCGGATCACTTTTGTATGTTGAAATGGCTTGAAAATACATTCCTTTTTTCCGGCTTGTGCAATTTCGTTTCTTTATACTGTAATTCAAAATCGACCACCCGAACAAGAAACTGATGACGGTCCCGCACACTCGCAAGGCTGCTTGCGGTGCTTGAGACCTCGGGCTCAAATCCCGGTTAGGTCATTTTGGTTGGTAGTGCCTTGCTAATTTTTCTATTTCGTAATTTCTTATTTGGTTGAAATGAGCTCGTTCATAAGGGTAAAGGTAAAGTGCAGTGTATACGAAAGAGCTCAGTCTCCATAAATTTAAAGCTGCGCCGTTTATTTATCAGGTCATTTAATTGAAAATCTGGTAACGAACAGGAAAGTTTGCAGCTCTGATTGCACTAGTTGGGTAGGTACAACAGCTTTGTTTTGATGCAAACACCGAGCTGAAGTTAGAAAGACTGCAAGGCACTAATACCCGATAATGAAACGAAAGGGATTAACGAGAACATGTAAAAAATGTTCATTAAAGATCAAACCTCGGTTTTAATTTGCGGTTTTCCTGATTTAATTTCCTGACATGTTTCAGTCGTTTGGTAACCGTTACTGAAAGGTAGAACTTGTAGATTAAGCAGGCATAGGTATAGCGTTCGCAATGATCATAAAAAATCGCGCTTTTGAGAGCATCATAAAAATGTAAAGTTTGCAAGAGAAAATGCATTGTCAGAGACTTTATCGAGAAACTTGGATGGCAGGAGTCAGGTGGGCAAAAACTGCTATATTCAAATAGCTTTTCCACTTGAGAACGACTGAACTGAATCGAACTAATTATTGTTGAAAGCAGTGTAAAATCGACTTAGAGCTTTTTAAATGCAGATTTCAATGGCTTTCGAGATTGCGAGACTTTGTATTCAAAGATTCAAAGATGTTATTGGACTGGCAAGTTCATATGACACCTATATTTTCAACTGTATCGTGATCATACAAAGACCGGATTCTAGGCAAAATGCTTTTTTGTTTCTGTTTTACGCATTTGCATGAGACCTTGAAATAAATGCTGGTGTTGCAACCTCCCAACCCACCCCTCTTATGAAAATAAATATTCCCCAAAGAAGAAGAATCCCCTTTAAGTTGAAGAATTAGGTTGGCCGTAATCGTGATTGTCTATTGGTGATTGGTAGGACTTTAGTTGTGTTGTAGTTACCTACCCAAGGTAGTACAGGTAAGTAAATAAGGCTTGAAAATGAAACACAGAGACTTCAAATCAGCAAAGAACAATTTTACTCCAAAGACAAATATATCGACTCATGTTCAAGAATGCAATATCAATTCAATCACCCCACCCTCCCACTATTTGGAATACAGTGTGCAAGCCAGTGATGCAGAGAGAACAAGAGAAAGACGAGAGAGAGTGTCGCTCTCGCTAGAATAGATCATATTAATTCCATGAACCTAGATTGATGAGGAACCTGTTAGCGGGAAAGAATACTGCAGATCAAGTGCTCAGCGCAGTGAGTCACTTATTGGTGCAGAGTGAAACAGAGACAAAGGTTCATTAGTAAGTTTTACGGTGACATGAATTGACGAGGGATCTGTAGGGGAATAGAGAAGATTTTGGCAAGGACAGTGGCCGAGCACTGCTGCAGAAAGCAGAGGGAGAACACATGATATACAAATCAATATCAATCAATATCACCAATAAAACGAAATAGTGAATAAACACAGTACTTTGGTTCATACATAATAAACATGGTCAATGAAATCATCATCAGTTATTTATCACAATAAATACCACGACATGATTCTTTGTGAGTCAACAATATCAACAACCAGGTCTCAACAGTTTAAGACGTATATTATCTCACAAGATAACAAAGTAAGGAGAGATATCTCCTCTCAAAACATACCCTTCTATACCTTCAGACATCTACCGTCGGTTTCTCACTTTTTTAACTTTTCGTTACTTCACGACAGCCTCTCCCTTTTCAGGTGTATCACCAAAGCTCACAATGTTTTAAATTAATTCTTGATAAGGCATAGGGAAGCCGGGAGATTTCAGTGTTGAAAAAACATTGCTTTTGACACCCCTTTGTTTTTGCCTAAATGCCTAAAATTGGCAAAAATCGGATTCACTGTCCGAGAAAGACTTCTTTGACGGCCTAGAATAGGCTTTTTCAGTTTTTTGGTGGAAATAATTCACAATGTTGAGAAAAATATCCTTTGATCAGATTAATTGCAATCATAATGTTTAATCAATCAGGTCGTTTACGGTATGCTGTTGAAAAAGGCGAACCGAATCCACTGACACCGATGTTCCGACGCTCCAACAGCTAATTATAATGCTAGTCGTATTATCCGTATTATTATCTAACTACACAAATCAGTCGACGGTGAGATGTAATAAACAAACATCATCTAAAACCGTATAAATTTGGAACTTTTAGCCCGACAATGCTTTTGTTTCATGTTTACTACTGAAAGTTAGGTGCTCCTGTACCGTTCTTATGTTAATCAGATTAATTGCGATTGATATTGATCAATCGATCAGGTCGTTTACGGTATGCTGTTGAAAAAGACGAACCGAATCCTCGGACACTGATGTTTCGACGACGCTCATATGTCTCGTCAGCGACGGTAGAAGTAGACGTTCTTCCAATGTAGGTATTTTTATTTTTTCAAATGGATGCAAAGGCCTGAAATTTCTATGAAATATTGTCGTATGTAGAGATTATAATGAAAAGATGTATTAAAATTGACTGTAAAGTGTTCATACGATAACATCGCAAGTTAGGATACAATTATATTTTACTCGTGTAAGTGTTAATGGAATAAGATCGTATATTATGTTCAAAGTTACGATTATATTGTACTCAGTTCTCGTGACGAATAGTTCGTATCTTTAGATACGATTTTATTGAGCTTAATTCAGAGTTACGATCATATAATTTTCTCAAAAAATGTCCCAATACCATTTTTTCGGCTTTTTGAACAGAACCAGTCGTTAGAGCATATATTCTTTAGTGGGTCTGCATATAAATCTCAAAATAGCCAAAAATAAAGTTACGATGTTATCAGATGCGCACTCGAAATATGTGAGGGATTTTAGATCACTTCAAAATCAACAACAACGTTGCACGCGTGAGCATGGATCCATATGAACGTTAAAATTTGAGATTAGATATAGTTCGGAACCTCCTACTGTTCCTCTTCAGTCTGACTCGAAACAGTTCATGAAGATCGTTTTAAATTACGAAGATAGAGGAGCTTCAAGTGCTCCCTTGACCCCCTCCATGACTTTCAAAATAAAAACTGTTTTTAACAAATTACTGTCCTTTTTGAAGATTTCTGTGAATTGTAGTAGGTGCATATTATCCATTTCACCCTTATTTGCCACACAGCAAGCCATAATATTGTTTTGTTAGGTTCAGCATACTGACGAATCTATCAGTTTATTGACAAATTTTGAAAATGTCAGGTCCAATCAGTTTTCAAGATGTCAAATCATCCTGCATCAAACGAAAATACAAGTTTGCGGCATATTTAGCACGTTGAGCGCCTACAGTCAGACCTGGTCAAAAACATGACGGTGAATGGGACAGTTTTAGCTCTTGGGGTAAGTAAAAACTTACGGTTCTTTTACTGCTAGCTCAGGTTTGACTTGGAGTCAAGTTGTGCGGGCGCTAAGAGCCAAAATTTGGATGAGCCTTGCAAATGGTGATGAAAGCATGAAATTCGGTACACATACTCAGACTGAGCACCTCTTCTAGATAGATAAGAGGTGGAGCCACGTCGAATTTTCACCGGAAGGGGGCTCGGGGGGCTGTTGGAGTTCAAGGTGCTAGGATTCGGAACCGAACCGCTTATCAGTTCGTTTTAATGAATTAAAAGGAAACTTATGGATATATTGTGAACATTGACGGCGTTCATCGTCTTGTCCCGGGAATTTTACATCATGAAAAAAAACGTGAGTGCGTGACCATAGTCACCCTCGGAAGAAGTGAAACTTCTATAGATATGAATCAATCAGCAAACAACGTTCGAAGAGGTGTTCTTTTCGTACTCCCGCTCCGCTCCCTCACGGTTTGTTTTATCTTGTTTTTCTTATTATCAATCTTATTATTATTATTATTATTAGTCACTCAAAGGGCAGAGTACTTTCGACATGATTTTTCCACGATTAGTCTTCTTTTATTTCTTTTCTCGCTGCGCTCGGCGTCTCGACTCCCATTCTCCGTCACATGAAATCTCACTCATACCCCTAATACAATAAATATCTATTTCCATCAATAATATTCTCCACAAATAATTATGCGAATGTGACATCGTGACGGATTTTCTTACTGTACGATTTTTCCGGTTATATTACAGCACGGTGGAAACTGTGTTCTGGCAGGCACAGCATGGCAATCTAACAATCTCCACAAAGTATTAGAATGTCGTTTGGAAAACTCGATCCGGTATTGATTTTAATTGAAAAAATATAAAATACATAGGTATTTACATAGGTATGTAGGTAGGTACCTCGTGAATGTGATTCGAGGTAACTACGTGGTTCTAGAGTTCGTACGATATTATCTTCTCCGATCAAAATAAGGCCATAGGTGAAATTAAAATATTGACAGAATTGATATGAGTATTTCAAGTTATGTGCTCGCCACCGTACTTATATTTAGAATGTCACATTTATTTGAGGAATTATGAAATCAAACCATTCAAAAAATTAACAAAGAATGATGTCAAAATCAATTTCCAAACATAAGAACTTGATTATCAAACCAGTATGATATCATCGCTATACAATCAGCTGACATCTAGAACATTAAGCAACTGTTTCAGCCTCAATTGTCGAAAAAAAAATTTCCCCTCTGGGCTTTAATCATCCACCCCTGCTTCTCTGCTTAATAGGTACGTACATACATAGCTACCTGAAAGTTGTGTCCACATTTGGGTGTGCGGCATTCGATTTTATTTTTGAATTGTAAACGTCCGTTGAAGAATATACCCAGAGCCGGGCCTGGCCTATTTGCCGCCTGCGTGCCACCGAAAAATTGCCGCCCCCTCACCGGCAGTGGAGAGCCCCACCAAATGCGGGAATAAAAGGAATCCTTCGAAATTCAACTTAATAATTATATTACCGCCCCTATGACTATGTGCCTATGACTTGCCGCCTGCCGTACTCGCCTGCGCGTCGAAACGCACTGCACGCCTGCTAGGCCCGGCCCTGAATATACCTCCCTATCCCTATAATAAATCACATCCGCTCGAATCTATTCAAGCCAAGTCGAGAGCCATTCTTGTCGGGCCAACAGTACGACAACACGAAGAGCAGTCCAGTGTCGGCGATTAGTAAAAAATAGAACCGAACACAACGAACGCTGCAACAGCTTAGGCCCGTATTCATATCCCACTTTTAAGCTAAAAGCGCTTTTAGTGCGATGCGCATTTAGGGACATTTCTCATATTTTAGTGTTTAAAAATACAAATTAACTCGCAAATTAATTGCAATTAAGTACATACAATCGCTCCCAATCGCAATAATGTATTTTTGAACACTGAATTATGAGAAATGCCCCTAAATGCGCATCGCACTAAAAGCGCTTTTAGCTTAAAAGTGGGATATGAATACGGGCCTTATTCTTTAATTTCCTGGGACGACGCTGGTCACCCCAAGGTCAGACAAGACAACGTTACAGCACATCGTTACAGGCGTTCATTACAACCACTGATGCTATGAAGCAATTTCACCCCCATGTGTGGTTCTGCTTTAGTGGTGTGTTGTGATCTAGGCGCGAGAATAGAAGTTTCACTTCAAAAATAAGTTCTGAGGCAGATCACAAAAATTGATTTTATTTCATTTTCACCTACAAAAAATTAATAGGGAGATGTGCAACACGTTAATTCCCACAAATTCGTATCCTCTGAATTCGTTCGTGGAGTCAAAATTTTGATGGTATCTCTGGTATATATCTTCTTGAAGAGGGGCATTCCAAAGAGTGAGCTATTTTCAACACCAAGTTCAAACAAAATTTTTCCAATGTTCTGAATCGAAATTACTGAATTCCTGCCAGTAAAACATACCCTGAACCGTTCTTTGGAAGTACCGCGTGCGATTGAACGTGGAGTAAGTCGTGAAACACCATCAGAATTTTTCTTCTGTGATGCTGCGCTCCACTCTCGACCGGGAGAATTAGGTTCATACATAGCATGCGCGGAGTGTATACACGTTATTTCAATAATATGACACAATTTCAATATGGAAAATCAGACTGAACCGAGAAAATACCCTGCATCGTGTATACACTCAGCGCATGCTGTGTAGGAACCTAATTGCCCCGGTCGAGAGTGAAGCGCAGCATCACAGAAGAAAAATTCTGATGGTGTTTCAGGATGTACTTCACGTTCAATCTTCCCCTCTTCACGAAGATACACCATCAAAATTTTGACTCTACAAACGGATTCAGAGGATACGAATTTGTGGGAATCAACGTGTTCCACATCTCCCTATCAATTCTTTGTAGGAGAAAATAAAATAAAACCAATTTGTGTGATCTGCCGAAGATCTTTTTTTTTTCATAATGAAAAATTTCCAGGACAAGGCGATAAACGTCGTCAATATTTACGATATATTCATAAGTTTCTTTTTTAATTGATAAAACAAACTGATAAGCGGTTTGGTGGGAGTCCTAGCACCTTGAACTTTCAGGAGCCCCCCGAGCCCCCTTCCGGTGAAAATTCGGCGTGGCTCCACCTCTTATTTGGAAGAGGTGCTCATTCTGAGTATGTGTACCGAATTTCATGCTTTCATCACGATTTGCAAGGTTCATTCACCTAGTGCCCCCCCCCCTCCCCCACCAAAGCAATTCATGATTTAGTTTCAAATAATAATTCACCGGTGCTTTTTTCTCGCTTTCCTTGGGCCTAGACCCCTGGCCCAAATTCTGCTCCACAGCGCGGCGTCATCACGGTATCAATATGGTCATATTAGAGAAAAGTCGGTTTGACAGCTTTGAAGAAATCGATCTTCGGATTATCAATGTCAGAGCTACATAACCTTCACTGCGTGAAACCACATGTGCATGTGCATCTCAAGGATACCAACGTAACTGAAATCTTCCATAGCTTGCTGAGTGGCAAATAAGGGTGAAACGGATAATACTAAACCTTGTATGTTGTATGTAGACCTCGAAGAAAATCTCCACTTCGATTGAAGCAAACAAGGTCACGTGACATGAATTATGTTCCCTGGGATTGTACAGGTTTAGTTGAAGGACCGTGCCGTGTACGCACACGCCTGTTTTATATTTCATACAACCTCGACAACGATGGAACGATGGAAGGCTTGACAAACGACACATCTGCGGCAAATTCATTAATCTCCCCTTAATTGAGTCTACACTACAAAGACAATTTAATTTATATCTACCTGAACCCCCCATTTCCCCAATGTAATAATCATCATTTATTTAGAACTTTTCGGGTGAAAATCGGATCGTCATTTGTTCGGGTCCGATGACGGTAATCAACAAGTGGAAAATTTCTGTTTTAAATTCGTTGCCGGCGGTACAATTCTGGGAGTAGATGCTTAATAAAACGTTCCTCCGCAGAAGTCGGGAGATGGCGAAGGGCAAAAAGCGTGCAGGGCAAGTGCACCGCTCTTGCCACTCTTGTTGCGGACCCGACTCACATTTCGGTCTTGCTTCATTATTCATAAATTTCCAGATTTACAGGTTCGGTGTTGTGTTGCCTCCCTCTTCCCAGATTTATGATGAGCACCTCCAGTTTTCTTATTACTTATTCATCTGACACCCCCTTATCATTTATCACAAATGGGAGTCAGAAATACAAAGAAGGTGACGCCATCACCGGAAAATTAATCGATTTTCATTGTTTGCGGTGCTAAAACCTGATACTCAACAATGGACTTAACGAAATTCATGGGAGAGGATCTCTCAGTTGCCAGCTGTTCCATGCGTTTTATTATCAAATGTAAAACGGTTTTTCAGTCAGCCTTCGGTTTAAAGTTGGCTCGCATGTCTATTTTTCACTTCTCCGACAAAGTTAAGAAGACAATCTGCAAAACGGTGTGCAGGATATAAACTTCGCTTTGCGCGCTGAAGCTTCCCCCCCCCCATGTTATCAAAACTTCAGCTTCTTCCGATCTAATTTTACACCCCTAGGTATAGAGTGAATGTGCCATGCCTCTGGCCCTCTGCTATCTGGTGCGAGTGTTGCGTTTACTTACGGTGCGGCCAAGAAATTCAATAGAGAGCACGTCGTCATCCCTCCTAATTCATAAGTTAAGTAATATTATTCTGCTAAAACCGCAAATTTCTCACAACGCCAACTAAGACCTGAGCAAAGCTCCGAATATGTTAGCAAACACCAGCCAGCGCCTAAATTCGTTAATGTGCCGAAAGTCTTGATAATTTATCGATTGTTGCGGCGCTTGTTGCTCTTAACAACGCATTAACACCACCCAAAACTCATGCAGATTTAAGGAGTTATGCAAATATGCTGGCGCTCTAGCATCGGTCGGTTGCATTATAACTTTCCTCCCCTGGCTCCGATGGTATGCGGTGACGGTGAGACAATAAACCTAATTAGTCGGTTTCTGTTGGTTCTGTTGGTTTTGTTGGTTTTGTAAGAGAAAATCATTCCTGACTAAGGCTTACTCTCCCCTGAGCCAGACTGAGGCCTAAAATGCGCATCTTCACTATCTTGACTAGGTATAACCGGTGTAACTAACTGTAGGTTCCACCAAAAAGTTGACACAGTGTTAACGCTGAAATGCTGTTAAAAACCTTTTATTGTTCTGACCAATGCTAGTCGCCGACTGTCCACGGAAAATGAGTAAAATCCGAAGAATAGCATCATTTATGCTCTAGCATTCCTTCTTCGTATGTTCCTAGATCTGCTTCACTTCTAAGTTTCCATCTTTTCACTTCTTCTCTGACGATGTATTCCGGAGTTTCCCCTTCTAGTCCTAGTATTTATTCAAGTTACTTTTCTTGTATTTTCTCGATCTCTTCGTATTCCTTCCACCCCCCGGCTGCATACATGATCACACTGCTTATCAAAAAATCAAGCATCACCAATCTTCTTCTTATGTCATGTCCAAATTTGCTCTCTCTTATTCACCATTGTACTAGACCCAATATTTTGTTTGCTTTTTTTGTCACTTCTTTTATGTGTGCTCTGCCGTTATTTGTTCTGGTGAATACATACCCAAGGTGTAGTGACCTACTTATTAATAGTCGCGTGGAAGCGCAAGTTTGTGTCAGCACATTCTTCGACGGTCATTATTACCTATGCCTATTTAAGCTGTAACGTAGACTAGGAACGAACAATTAGAATAAACCTATGAAACATATAACACCTGTCCGTCATTCGAGCATCAGCCTAAAGGGCCTTACCACATGGCGACCGTGACATAAGATTTGCAATCTTTCCTATGTACTGCAGTGTAAGAGTATTTAAAAGTGCAGAAGACAAAAAAAGGCTACTTCAAGAAATGAGTTCCTTGAGCCCATCCTCGAGCACAAGTAGACGCTGTGTCAACAACTCATCTCCACCATTCGTGTAAGGGTAAATCCAGCATCAACAATGGGACTGCAAAGAAAACAATCCACGAAGACGTTATGCGATAGTAACGGCAGTAATCCAGGAGGGCGAAACGCCAGAAGTAACCCTCCGCGAAGGTCAATGTCAAACGAGATGCCAGCTCATTTTTACAAAAACGCTGCTTATTACACGGAAGAAATCAGCATCACCCAGTAGAGGCTCCTTTTTGATGCGCGAAGACAACATCCAACCCAGTAGAGGCTCCTTTTTGATGCGCGAAGAGAAGAACCACCCGGCCCTACATCAATATTCCGGTCCGAGCAAGCAACTATAACAGCAACAATCTTGTGGACGTCGCCGTTTTCGACGACGCATAAAAAGCGCTAATTTAAAAATGATGAGTAAGTGCAAATTTCCCAATATAATTGAATAGGATTTGCAAAAATGCGGAATATTTTTCGTTTAGCTGAAGATGATTTAACGGACAAAATTTGCAAAATTAACCATACATTCCTAGGAAAAGTCAAAAACTCTTATATGATGCACTTGCACTCCATATTTTTTCATAAAATTTAATATAAATCTAAACTACCAAAATGTCGAAATTAGATGCCGTAAAATTTCTGAACTTATGTTCTACTAGTTTAGAAGATACGTTTAGCGGAGACTCCGAAAAATTCCAAACCTTTATAGATGCTCTTGAACTTATAAAGATTTATCAGACTGGCAACGAAAATCTTGCAATTGCTTTTGTAAAAACAAGACTAGCCGGTAAAGCTAGAAACTGCATTTCAAATGAGAAATCTCTTGACGAAATCATTGTAAAGCTTAAAAGAGTAATAAAAACAGAGACCAAGGATTCAGTGCAAGCCAGACTGATGAATCTTCATCCAAGAAATGGAGCGATGGAATCATACACGTCACAATTAGAAATTTTGGCACATAAACTTAATCGAGCTTATTTATCGGACGGAGTCCCCGCTAACGTAGCTGAAAAATATACGATTTCGGAAGTCAAAAAGGCAGTTATTAAAAATACGGCATCACCGACTACAAAATTATTGCTTAAATTGAGTAAACCTAATACGATTCAGGATTTGATAGCTCAGGTAGTCGAAGCCAATACCGATATAGAGGCTGTTCAAGTCAATTATTTCCAAAATGAAGGATACAACCGACAGCGCGAAAATTTCCCTAATTACCGTGAGAATTTTCATAATAATCATCACGGAAAGAAACAAGACACTTACAATGAAAGGCGTCTCGAGTCGGGAAACGAAAACGGTCTTCAGGCCACCGGTCAGGGTCTTGGAGACCATCTTCAGTAAATATTTTTTCTTTTAATTTGGCTAGGGGAAGTTTTGCTAAATTTCACACAGACATAACGCACGACAAAGCAATAACTTTTCTAATCGACAGCGGAGCCGATTCGAGCTTATTCAGACGCGAAAAAATCGACAAAAACCAAATTATTTATCCAGATAATCGTGCCGAAATAAGAGGAGTCACAGGAGGGGTTTCAGAAACCCTAGGTACGACCAGAGCGACCCTCTTCGGTAAAAATTTCAATATTTCCCACGAATTTCACGTAGTAGATGACGATTTTCCCATCCCGTGCGATGCAATTTTAGGCACGGATTTTATTCAAAAATACAAGTGTGTTTTGGATTTCGGCAGGTCTGTGTTAATTGTGAAATTTGGAAATAAATGCCATGAAATTCCAATGTATTTTTCTGCAGAAACGCAATACACACGTAAAATCGCATCGCGTTGCCAAATTGTAAAAAAGCTTAAAAGCGAAAACGTCATATCTGATTCAACAGAAAAGGCAATTGAAATTCGTAAAAGTCTGCCTACAGTTCCGCCTAACGAAGCAAAAATGGTGAATAGAACGCGCGAAGCAATAATTGCAAGCAAGAAACCAAAACTGTCGAGTCAATCGGTTTCAGAATTTAACGTTCGATCGTTTAGAACAGGAAACAAAGACACGCGTCCGCAAAATATTTTGAACGTGAATATAGCAAAAGTAAACACCCCAGCCCAGAGTAAACAAGAAAACATTTTTCAAAATTCTGACCAAAAAGAAACTAACGTTTTGAACGGAAATGTTACCGTTTTCAAAGTAACAAGTAATAAAGAAACTTTCGAATTACCACGGCTCAAGTTCAAAGTTTCCAAAAATCGGATTAGTTTTGCAATACAAGACTTCAATTTACAGAGTGCTACTAGAGTTGATAATAAAGTCATTCGTGATAACAAACCTAAAGAATTGTTATCCAGGGTCGTTCCCGGTGATAAAAACTATTATTATTCAAGTAATGAGAAAGGACTCGCCAGTGTTAACAGTGCTTTAGAGCATCTGCTAACCAGGTTAAATACAATAGCCGGTGAGAATAGACTTGATATGTTGAAACTTCAGTATGAAGAAGAGCTATGGAATTTGGTGGGTATTAACGCATTCAAAAGGATAGCAAGTAAAGTACTCACACATGTAAAAATCGCGATTTGTACCCCTATTATCACACTATCCGACGAAAACGACAGAAAAGAAATTTTAGAAACATTTCATAAGGATCCACTACTTGGAGGTCATGCGGGCTCCAAGAGAATGTTGTCGAAATTAAAATTGTATTACAAGTGGAGGAAAATGAAAAAAGATGTAGTGAATTTCATAAAGAATTGTGACTTATGCAAACTGAAGAAACCGATCAATGACATGGAAAATGTTGCAAATGAGTTAAAATATTGTTTTAAATTTCCGCGAAAGAGAGCTCACGAATTGTCAATCACAGACAATGAGCATAGGAAGTCAACTCTCGACTCTAGAGCAAATCCCATTCAGTTAGAAACTGGAAATTTTGTACACGCGAAAAGTGAAAAAAGACAAAAACTCGATGCTGTGCAAAATGAACCATATAAGGAGATCGAACTGGATGACCCGAATAGTGCATTACAAGATGGTGAAAACACTTTTCCCATTCATATAAGAAAATAAAAATCAACATTTTCACTATTGTATCATCTCCAGTACCAATTAATAAAGGTATTTTAACCACGAACATTGCTATTCGGAGATTTATATATTTTTTTGTGTGTCAAGCTGTAAATAATTGTCTGCCTGATTTTCATTATTTTATTGTGTGTATTTGTGTATTTTTCGTGAATTTTGTACCTACTGTCTATAAGTATGTTTAGTTGGTTATAAAAAATTTTGGTTTTTGAAAAATTCAAATTTCAGAAAAAAGGTTTAATTGTGCTGTATGCGCGCGCAGTGCAATTGAATGTTTTGAATGAAATTGAGTACAACAACCCAAAATTTTGATCTATTTCCCATGTTTGTAATTTTTGTAGTTTGATTTGGTATTCGAAGATTTCAGATTCAAATTTATTAGGTATTCTATCATTTGGTTGATTTATTTTGAAATACCATTATGATGTAATATTTGTTTTTTTTTTTGAATTGAATTTTTTAGTTTTTAAATGGTTAGAATGACGCATTCCCTGACAGGTATGCATCATACTCCCAAAAGGGGAGGTGTAGTGACCTACTTATTAATAGTCGCGTGGAAGCGCAAGTTTGTGTCAGCACATTCTTCGACGGTCATTATTACCTATGCCTATTTAAGCTGTAACGTAGACTAGGAACGAACAATTAGAATAAACCTATGAAACATATAACACCTGTCCGTCATTCGAGCATCAGCCTAAAGGGCCTTACCACAAAGGTACTTGATTTCTCTGACCTCCTCAATATACCTTTCTGTCCCCATCTCCATCCCATTTGTACCACAAAATCGTTGATTGTTACAGTTGCGGGATATTAGGAGGAATAATACTCGGAATAATATAGAAGGGCTGATACCATAGGAATGTCGGAGGAGTGACTTCTTTTAGCGTTAGAATGTATAGGTCTGATATTGGACTATCGAAAAATGCTAAAAAAGAAGTCACTGTCGCAACTTTTCCGTGGTGCCAACTCTACCACATTAGCTGTAGCATCCTCCCGACAGTAAAAATCAACGATTTTGTGGAACTCTCTCAAGACCTAGGATGTGAGCTGTGACTCTGAAACTGCCCTTGGTGAACTCATTTGAGCTTAATACATGTCGTTTTTTGACGTAAAGTTTGTGTTTGAAGGTTTTCCCAGGCAAAAATGCAAAAATATTGTTACGAGCGGCGATCCCGTTTATATTGGTAAACACTCGATCTTTCTGGATCCTTCTATCCATTAGATCGCAGTGTAGAAGTCTGGAGCGATCTGGTGCATTCCAGAGCGTTCGTGTATGTGAAACTGAATGGAGACTCCAACGTTCGATCAAGGCACATCAGTCCACTTTAGCGGAGGTGCAGATTCCAGAACACATGGAAAGCGGAAGGTGTGTGTGATTATTCAGGAATGATCTAGAAACCGCATATGCCAAGCACTATGAAACGTGCTGGAAGTGGACAGAAAGCTCGGGAACGCTGTTCGGAGGCCTTATATAAGGCATCAGCCGGCAGCTCGCGGCAGTATTGAATTGGAATGCGAAGTGGTAACGAGTGCGAAACAAGCGAATTACCTGTGAAATAATTCCAAGTAGATAATTGTTGACGTTATTTATTGATTGTAGTATCGTCTCAATTATATTCGAACCCGTACGCGAAATATCGTAGCAATATGTTAGTTTTCGTGGAGTTCCGTTCGTTTCTTTAGTACCCCCTGTATACAGGGTGATTCACCACCAAATGGACATAGCCTAAGGGTAGGTCCAGTTTTACCAGGCGAACCAGGATCTGGCTTTGAAATTTTTCTAACACTGTTTGTTCCGAAGTTACAGGGTGATTCATGTATTTTGTCGAATTTTTTGACAAGCCGTATTTTCAGAACGACCGAATAGATTGGATTGAAATTTTGTGGGTTGATTCTTCTATTGATATCTGACACATCGCCCTATCAAACAGTTTGGAGTTTCCAGGGCCGGCCTTGTAAAAAAAAACTTCAAAGCTTTTTTCAAAAAAATACATTCTGTATGCACATTTTCCAAATTTCATTTTCAAATTCGGAGACTACATCAAGCATGCCAATAATAACGCGGAGAAAATTGCTTGACACCATTGAGCTGTCAAGAAAACTTTGACAATCGTAATGATTTTTGAGGTTAGGATTTTTTCTAAATCAATATTTTCAAATAGTTGCAAATGATCTATTATGCCACTGAATTTCAGCCGTTTCGTCAGAAAAATGAAAATGACATTTTTTTCGTTTTTTCAGAAATAATAAAAAATTTCATCAGAATTTTCAAAAAATTTTTGATACGTTCCTCAATTTCAGCTCAAATTGGGATAGAACTGAAGCTGAGGGACGTGACAATAATTTTTTGAAAATTCGGCTGAAACTTTTTGTTACTACTGAGAAAACGGGAAAAATGTAATTTTTACTTTTATGACGAAATGTGGGGCCGTAATAAATCATTTGTGAATAGGTATTTGAAAATATTAATTTACAAAAAATCCCAACTTCAAAAATCATCAGGATCATCAATTTTCTTTTGACAGCTTGATGGTGCCAAGCAATTTTTTCCGCGATATTGATAGCATGTTTCATGTAGTTTTTGAATATGAAAATAAATTTTGAATAATATGCATACATAGTGTCTGTTTTCAAAAAAGCTTTGAAATTTTTTTTTCAAGGCCGGCCCTGGAAATTTTCAACTCTTTGATAGAGTGATGTGTCAGATATCAATAGAAGAATAAACCCATGAAATTTCAAACCAATCTGTTGAGTTGTTTTAAAGTTATGGCTTGTCAAAAAATTCTACGAAATACATTAATCACCCTGTAGCTTCGAAACGAACAGCGTTAGAAAAATTTCAAAACCAGATCCAGGTTCGCCTGGAAAAACTGGACCTATCCTTAAGCTATGTCCATTTGGTGGTGAATCACCCTGTATATGACTAGGTGAGTGTTCTCGCAATTGAAGCTTCTCAATCTGCAGTTAAATACGAAGAGTTCAAAACTATTTGTACATTTCTAGTTTAGAGAACTCGATAGGTATCCTCAGTTGAAATTTTTTTGTCACTACGGTAACTGTAGTTTATTCACAATGAGTTAGCAATCGATATATTCCTAACTTTCACAAAGTTGGAAAGTGAGTGATTCCTTACAGGTTGGAAAATAATGTCACTTTCGGACCACGGGCGTCAAAGACGGTACTTCCGTCTTTGACCTCATGCAGAAAAAATCTAATAGGAAATCTCTAGGGATTCAAGATTGCCTATGCTACGGAGCAATAAATTCACTAGTCAAAACATTGTTCATAAAATTGATTATACAAATAATGGTGCGATTCTCTAAAAAATAACATTCCGTAAAGGCTCTGTTACGCTGTTATTACCTAGGCAACAGCCAATGACCTACAGGAATTTTTACATTAGGAGCGTTTATGGAATGTTACTTTTTACAGAATACCACTATAAGTTTGACCTCGAAAACTAATTTTCCTAGGCTAGAAGCGCAGGTCGAGAGGTATATTCGCGGTAATTTATGGCATCACCTGCCCCTAAAACGATATGCAGTCCGGTCAGACATGTCAAACGATTATTGTACGATAGTCCCACTAAAACCATGATCCGACCAAAAATAAGCGCCACAGTCGAATGAATAGCGTAATTTTTTGAAATTGACCCTAGGTAGACAACCCGGCCATAACTCAATGGGCCTTGTGAATAAAGATTAAGCAATTGCTTTTGCTTAAAATCTAGCAGCAAAAAATGGTAAAACATTTGGACATGAGACTTTGAACCATGGTTATTATTTCAATCAGTTTCTCAAATATTCAATAAAACTTGAATCAAGGTTTTACTTGTCTAACTACTTGACTAAGGTTTAAGTTTCTGATTTGTTGAGAATTTTCTAAAAACAGGAAATCAAGCAAAAGCAATCTCTCAAAGTGTGGTATAGACAACATTCGTACCAAACGGCATCGCGGTATCACAATTTGCAATGTTCGGTCTATACAGGGTGATTCATGAGTGACCTTACATAGGCTAATGAGAGATAGAGGACTTCGAGGTGAGTCAGAATCTACAGAAGAAATTTTGTTTTCTTCATTGGTTACGAAGATACAGGGTGTTTTGTGTGTTTCGTGTGGAATTTTGATAAGCGATATTTCTGAAACGGCTGAAGATATTTTGTTGACATTCACCAGTAATATTTCTCTGTTGAAACTTATCCAGAAGCCATACCGGGTAAGTCAAAATTCAGGGCCGGTCTAGAAAAATGTGCCACTTTGTTATTTGATCGAAAAGTACATTTTCTAACCGCTTTTCTGAAAAACTGCTATCGGATTCGAAAAGCTAAGGAAAAATGATTCAAGAATCACTCTTTAAATGGCACACCCATAACGTTTCGACAATAAAATTGAAAGTAAACTTTGTGGTTAAGTTTTTCTTTTTGGACCGAAGATAAATCGACAATTGTTTGATTGAATTCGTTCAAATTCATTGCTTGTCTCTGTGGAATAGAAGGGCTTGGTTGAAAAAAAATTCCATAGCCGAAGATTTTTTTCTCGGCCAAATCGAGTCTAAGTTTGTGTTGCACTCTCGAATTCGTCAAAAAAAAATGGTCGGCTCGGGAATTTTCTTTAACCAAGCCCCTCCATTCAACAGAGACAAGCCAAAAAATGAATTTGACTGAATTCAATCAAACAATGAGTCGATTATGTCCGGTCAGAAGCGGAAACTCACCCACAAATTTTACTTTTGATTTTATTGTCGAACCGTTTATGTGTGACATCTAAATTGAAGAGTGATTCTTGAAACATTCTTCCTCAGCTTTTTGTGTCTGATAGCAGTTTTTTCGAAAAGCGGTCAGAAAATGTACTTTTTGGTCAAATAACAAAGGGGCACATTTTTTCCAGTCCGACCCTAGCTTTTGACTTACCCGGTATGGCTTCTGGATAAATTCCAACAGAGAAATATTACTGGTGAATTTCAGCTAAATATCTTCAGCCGTTCCAGAAATATCGCTTATCAAAGTTTCATACGAAACACACAAAACACCCCGTATCTTCGTAACCAATAGAGAAAACAAAATTTCTCCTGTAGATCCTGACTTGCCTCGAAGTCCTATATCTCCCATTAGACTATGTAAGGTACCTCATGAATCACCCTGTATATTGCTGTTAACATCCCCGCACTATCAAGAGAAAAGCGGGTTTGTGACCTGCGTTTATTCTGTCTCTTTATTCATTTCAGTCTTCTATTTTTTTTACCTCTGGTATTTCGCCTTGACGCCATTGCAGAAATTTTCTCAATAAATATTTCCATCAGCTGAATTTCTTTGAATTCTTGATTTTTGCTTTAAAATATTAAAATCTCAAAAGCAATCCGAAATGAAATACTGAACTTAAAGCGAACGTTGTTTCTGTAAAATCCATTTGGCGAAGCAACATTAACTCCATTAGACATTGATTTCGCTCTCGGCTCCTATATTTTACGGAAAATGCCCGCCTGATGGAAAAATCAAGGAGTGAAGCACTGCGGAGTTGTTTGAAATTGGACTACATTAGATCGAAGTTTAATCTGATAAGTAGAGTCCACCAGAGGGAAAATGAAAGGAGACCGTCGATGTAACTTTGTTTTATGTTGTGTGCTGGAGTCGATTCATAAACGGATTTGAATGTTGCCCTGCAGAAATGAAAAAGTAACCGGCATTTCCAAACTGTATAAAGCAAAATTAAAATATGAAAGGGAAAATGATCATCCCGTTGTATGATGCCTATTCAATTGAAGTGCCACTAAACAACTTAGCGATTTCTTGAATGTTAGGTACGCGTAGGTATACTTGTGGAACGCTAGGGCGTCCTTTTTCAGCAGAAGTGTTAGCGGGTAATAGTTTTTATTTTTTGTCCAGGATCCGGCTTTTGCTGCTGCCTCTTTGTAAACATGACACGAACCCGAGAAACTGAGGCGTTTATCCTGAGGTTCGCCCCTTTTATTGTCCTTATTAGTTTTACTTGAAGTGGGGCGAAAAAAGGTAAACGCTAGATTAGTTTATGATATCTTTATTGGACCAATTCGTTTACAGTTTATGGTCTGAGCTTTATAGTGAGTGATAAACTCAAACTCGTAACTCACGAAACTTACAAAATTAAAAACAAAATTCAACATCAGCAAATCTTTGGTAGGTATACAGCCGTCGTCATGGTTCACTCCAACGCTTTATTGTCCGTGTTTGGTAATAGGAAAACAGCAAGGGCACAAACTTGAAAAACGGAAATAAGGCCAAATTCAAGAAATATCTTTTGAGCTTACATAAGAAAATCGATCCAAATGTGAAAAATGGAGGAGCACATCCAGCGCGCAGCAATAAAGGAAACACAACATTACCAATCATTGCTCCACTTCTTGCCATCATCATACCTATAGCCACTGTCATCGTTCTAGAATAAGTTTTTCAAAACAATTTCCAGTTTTGATTTTCATCAACATCCATGTTTTCAGATTTTGCTTTTTTCAACGGAAAACTGGACAATTGTTGATTAGTTATATCTTATTATGTCTTAAAAAGGTGTGCTTTAGCACCGAAATTTTAAATCCCTCATTTTATTAACTCACTGGCATCCAGTTAAAAAAAAAGCCACAATATTTTTACAAACACATCAAACTAAACACACTCGTGAACAAGTACTTGCCTTAAAGTAGTGGGGAAAAGATCAATCACGATTGCAAGGATAATGTTGGTTGCTGCTCCAGCTGTTGCTGTAAACAGGGACGAAAATGTCAAAACAAAAGCTGTGTTTGTGGCGAAATACATCGCAAACGCTGAACTTCCAGCTATGCAACCATACAAACCTAAAATAAATTAATAATCAAAAATGAAAATTATTGAACAATAGGTATGTTT
Organism: Anaspis maculata; assembly: GCA_949128115.1. Classification (NCBI taxonomy): domain Eukaryota; kingdom Metazoa; phylum Arthropoda; class Insecta; order Coleoptera; family Scraptiidae; genus Anaspis; species Anaspis maculata. The sequence continues at coordinate 89,472,690 of OX421961.1, read as the reverse complement.
GTGAGGAGCTACTTATTAGTTTTTTCTTTCCCATCATGTTGATGAGAAAACTAGCCATGACGTAGTTTCCCATGCAAACAGCAGCTACCACAATCGAATTGATGTAAACGGAAGCATTGTTGGTGTTCTGGAAGTAGGTAGGGTAGAGTAGGGTATATCTTACCGCCTGGTTAATCGTACCAGCTCACAGTGGTCCCGATGACGGAAAAAGCGGAACTAATTCGAATTTTGCAAAAGTTTTTGTAGGCTCCCCCAATTTTGTGAGAGGGTAAACAAAAGGCCAGGCAACCTTTTCCCAAAATTGCGGGTGGCTATTGCGGAACATTCGCGCTTTGCATCCTCTCAAAGACGACCATTATATCGTGTACGTTTCTCGTCGTCATACGTGTATTTTTTGTTCCAAGTTCGATTAGCTCCAGAAAGAACATCTCGCAACTCATCTTTGTGAAACTTTGGTGAAAAATCAACCAAGGTATGTAGTTTCAATTTCATATTTGATTAAGTGAATCGGTCGATTATTTACTTAGTTATTGATAGTTATTGTCGGTGGTATTATTAGAATGAACGTGCGTACAGTTTCAAGTTCCATTAGACTTACAAAAAAAGCCCCGCGAAGCCCCGCTTAAAAAAAATGTGCAATGGATAGCTTGAAATCTCTTCTAAAACATATCAAAAATTTGCTTGCTCATACTTGCACTATTTTGAAATATTCCTCTGCAAAGGCGTGACATCAAAAACGCATTAAATATGGATTTGACCCACAACAAACAAACACCCCATAACTTTGTAGAAAATCGACCTTTTTGCTTGATTGTGACTGTTTATATCATCGACAATATTTTAAGAAGATTTCTGATACCTATTTTGCTCTCTAATTATTATCAGGTTCCGAACAAAATGTTGAGAAGGAACTCTTCGACATTTTACGACAAAAAAAAAACGGAACAGAAGTGTTCAAATCGAACATTTATATAAATTCCTGGTTAAACACTTTGAAGTAAAAGACGAAAATACATTAATGGTCCTCAGAAAGGACTGCTCCCGTTTTTGCGCCAAAGTTCATCAAAAACTTGACAAATGTTCTATAGAATTGTTGATAGATTTCTGTACCAAAATAAAACCTGGCTGGATGAAAGCTTTGTTTTCAAATTGGCGGAGCCAAGAACAGCCAGAGGAAGGACTACCGGTCGTCCAAAACAATGCTTTTCAGAAATATCTGAAAGGGTCAAGCGAAAACGAGTTGCCAATTTAACAGATGAGAGAACTAACTTCTGCTGCGAAGAAGAGTCAAGGAAGAGGGCCAAGAAGCAGCTTTAAAGCTGATATCGGAAGCTGTATTCACAACCCCTACTCGGGCTGACAAAATTAAAACTTCATGGATCAAAAGTCAGCAGCAAAAAAATCTTTCCCCGTTTACCGAAGACGGAGACGTCTCTCTAGTGGTAGAGGCAAAATTCTCGAAGCATCAGTATTTTCTTATACGACAAGAAGCAAAAAAGAGAAATTGTGACATTTAACCTTTATACAATAAGGTTTTGGAGATTAAGAGGAGGTGCTACCCTCCAGAAGACGCCATCACCGTTACAGAAACCTCCGCAAAAATTCAACTTCTACAAATTTATTACAAAGGCTTCTAATTTCGTCAGATCCACTGATTTCAACTTGAAGGCAACTGCCGAAGAAAAAATACCAAATATTCCAGTTGAAGTGATTCACAACAGAGCTAGCTGATGCAGGGCCTATGACTTCCAAATCGGCTGCCACAGGAACCGGCGAAACGGAGACAGACGAATCTTCAACAGACAGTGAATAAATAGCAAATAAAAAGCTGAAATCAGTTTTTTTTTCTGTTAAACCACCTCTTCTAGAGACCACCTCTCAAAATTGAATCAAATAAACATATAAAATTTGGTTTGGTATTTCTCCTATGATTCTCGTCAGCTTTCAAAGCAATTCCACAAAAAAAACGGATTTTTTGTTGAACCACCCCTCCTTAAAACTACCCTTCGTGGCATGATTTTTTTAGTATTTTTCTTATTATTCTTGTCACTTTTTTAAGCCATTCCGCAAATAAAAAAGCTCTAATTTGATTATTTTCTCAACCACCCCTTTGTGGCAAGATTTTTTTAAATATTTTTCTCATGATTTTGGACCGCTGATGAGGCGATTGAGCAAAGAAAATTAATTAGTTCCGTTTTTTCGGTCATCGGGACCACTGTGCAGCTATTTCCAAATTTAGAAACTACAGGGTATGCCATTTTTCACATCCATTTCGAAACTTTTCTTCTACCATGTTGTCATTAAATATGAAAACTGCTCTAGTTTATGTAGCATAACAGCTTCAAAATTAATATAAAAGATGAGTTTCTAATCAGTGGTACGATTAACCAGGTGGTACGATATACCCTACTCTACCCTATATGAAAATCGTTGGGTTAGCATAACAGAATTATTAGTATGTAGTATGATTGGTCGTTGGACACGTGTCTCCCCTTAGCCCCCCCGTGTTCTGAACCTAGACATTTACACAAGAGAGGCGGAAGGAGCAATGTTTTCCAAACTTTCACTCGGTTTTTGCTATTTCTTCGAACAAATGTAGAGAAAAATAATATGTGTATTGTAAGCGTGAAGTGATTTGTGTGCGAGAAAGCCAATCCAAACAATCACTTTCCGGCGCTTTTATTACAATGGGCTGTTCCACGGGTTTTTGGGAAAAAATGAATTTAAACACTAGAGCCTTCGTAGAGCTCACATATTTTTTATTTAATTTTTTGCGTTCATTCAGGCTCCGAAAAAAAAAAAAAGAAAATTTCGCGTGACGTCACGCAAATTGAGACCCAGGTACGTTAACAGATGGCGCTAGGTAGGCAGTGTAAGTCGTTGCTAGACCTCGTACGGCCTAGGTAACGCGAACACGGTGAACTCTGCCTGCCGAACGCGAGACAAACAGCTGCTTTGAGAAAAAATCTGTGCGTCAATTATGACGTGCTCTGAGTTTTTTGTGTTGAAATGTGGGCAGAGATAAACAATAAGGGCGCAATGATTTGCTGTGTGCTTGAAAAGCACGCGAATATTTCCAAACCTCCCTGGTATTGAAGAAAGAAAGAAAAGTGATTCAGACAAACTCGAACCTTCGGGTGTCCACAGAAAATTTCAAGAATGCCGCCAGAACCAGAAGTTCTCATGTGGTCTGCAGCCCTTACCTCGACTGAGTAGTCGTCTAAGGTTATGGTCGCCTTTCCTACATCCTACATAAACAAGAAGAAGTCATAAACAAGCAGTCTGCGGCCTAGTCTCACTGAAGTTTTTCATGGTGGAGTGTTTCAGTTGCTTGTTGCCAATCCTACATTCTGGATTCTGGATTCCATTTTGGGGAGTCGGTGGAACACAGTTTCACCTGGCACGTAGGCCTTATTATGGGGCCCATTGTACCCCTCTCCCAATCCTACATTTTGCATGTGCTTGACGTGGCGTGGAAGATTAAAGGTGCATATTTCTCATTTTAGCCCATCGATTGAGATAAGGTGCGTTCAGTCAGCTTATTTAGCCGCAAGTTTTAATTTTAGTCGCAAGGGCAGCGACGCCTATTGGCCCTTATAAACCAGCCTCCTCAGAACAACCAATAAGCGAGGCAGCGCTTACGACTAAAATTAAAACTTGCGGCTAAATGAGCTGACTGAACGCACCTATAGATAAGTAGTATTGTAGTTGTTATTCATTCAGAAAAACAAAGTAAGACGCCACTCACAGACGCCAAAAAAAACTCTATCATTAACGTTTGGCACCAAGAGGTCTCATTCATCTGTAGCCTGGGTCAAGTTTGAGTAGCCCAATGTCCGCTGGTCTGCTGCTTTGTTCGAGTGGAGTGGCCGGTAGTTCTTCGTGTTGGTGCAGTCATTTTAAATTAAAATAAATGTCACAAATGTCATGTGATTTGATGTTTTGAATTACACGTTACACGTCAAAAGTGACAAAACGTAATCAAACCTTGACGCTAAAATGTTGGTAAAGTAGGTAAGTTTGGTTTGCGCGCGAGGTTCACCAAGTGACGTCATAGATTAATAAGAAACATTTTTTTTCCCGAAAATTAGAGGCAAAATTGATGTGCCTGTTACATGGAGGGCTTAATTAGATCATAAACAATCGGAATACTCAATAAAAATATTTTTTTCCAATATAACACCCCATTAACCGCCCCCCCCCCCCCATGTTCAAACGTTCGTCTCTCAATTATAAAAGTACCCGACGCATCTTCGTAACAGGATCGGCGGTGGCCGAGTGGTTTAGGTGTTGGCGCGCCAAACCAGTTGTGCTATACCGCACGGGTTCGAATCCCGCCTCGTCCATGGTTATTTTGTGTTGTCCGATCGTTCCGAATTTTTTTCCGAGCTAACTATGCCATATCTACACCTGTCTGACTCACGATGTCTGACTATACATATACAGTATACAGCGGTTAAGCGGTTACAGAAATAATGGATTTCTGACTACAGAGTTGAGTGCTATCAGAGTACTGAGGCCTCACATAGATAGCAGTAGGCAATTTAAGTATGATAGCAACGTGTACCAGGAACCCGCAATGGCTACGTTTACACCGGTGGACTAAAACTGGACTGACCCAAGCACTGACCCAAATTCCACCTAAAGTCCTGATTCTTTTCTTTCAGCGTTTCCACCGGCAGACTAACGCGGCCGACCTATTTTAAAATATTAATCTAAACTAAATAAATATAAAAACTAAATTTACTTCAGTCCACGGCTAACCGGAGACCTGACCCAAGCTACTTGGTCCTAATTTGGTCCTTGTCTACGGTCGTTTACACCACGTGGACTAAATTTATTTGGGTCGAATTTAGTGCTTGGGTCGCGGACCAAAGCCACGGTGTAAACGTAGCCATTGTCCCGTCTACGCTAATAACCTCGTAGTTGATGCCTTATTGTAAAACATTAAAAAAAAATCTTAACATTATACTGCAGATGGAATATGGATATATGGAAACCGAAAAATTCAAGGACGAGTCTTGCTTTCGCTTTACTATACTTGGGCTTGTACTACAAAGGGTGACACATACTTCATCGCCTGTAGGTAAGTATAGTACGTTCACTCCTACCGTGATTCTAGTCGGCTGTGAGATTTTGTTCCTAAGTTTCCAAATCCGAAATTTGAAAACTCCCTAGAGCTTGGCAGTTGGTTGCACTGCTGTCTGACAACCAAAGTTTGACAATAAAGTCCTCAAATTAATTATGGCTCCAATATCCATGTAAAATAGGGTTACGACCCAAGGAGGTTATAATTATAGCAGGAGGGAACATGAGCTCAAAAAAGTGAAGCCGTGTGACGTCACGTTCTGTGTATGCAACCCGTAAGTTATGAACCACACGAAGGCACACGACCACGAGTCACAGAGGTCCATCCCACAGAATCATGAATCTGTCACTTCGAATAACGTAGTGACAGAATCAGTCAGTTTTTGTGTTTTGTGCTTTTCCTTTGCCAATTTCTCATTTTCATAATGGCGGAATCAGTCGCTTTCATGGCTTTTAGATGCCGAGACCACCAGCGGTTACCGCCCTGCAAAAAAAAATTCAAGCAGAAAGAGCAAAAGGGCATAGCGTAGCAGAAATGGAGAGCAGAAGAGAAGGAACAGAGACGAACAGAAGCAGGTGCAGATAAACAAGCTACAAGACTCTAGATATGCCAAACCAAGAATACAAAGAGCTACAAGGCAAAGTGCCTAGATCGAGGCCTAGATGCACGCTTGATCCAAACGTGAAGGCTGGAAGCAGCGATTTGCAAGGTTGTTGTGGTGTGGTGATGGGGTACAGACGAGTAGCTACTGGAAGCTACCAGGGTATATCGTGTTGTGGAAGGGAGTGATGGAGCACTTGAGGTCATGTGAGGAATCGCTGAAGGAGGGCAGAACTCTGAGGCAGTTGTTGGAAGAGGACGAAAAGGGGCTGAAATGGACGACAAAGATTGAAAAAAAAACAGAAGAGGTGCAGCACTGATGATGACAAGATGTGGCAGTCGAATTTTGTTCTATATTTATCAACATACTTTTATTTGGCGGCGTAGTGTGAATAATACAAATAAAAATGTAACATTCTCATAAAATATCAACAATAAAGCTCAGTTCTTTCTCGACCTTATCAAATTTTTCTTGATGTATGAACTTCTCATCGTCTCTTGTCTTCAGCGAGCGTTCTTCCTTTATTCCAGCTCAGTCAATTTTCTGTTACTATTTATTTTACTGTTGCGTCCCATGCTTCTTTTTGTCTTCCTTGATTTCTTATTCCTGTCATTCTCGCTTATCGTTCTACTGGTCTATCCTCGTTTATGCTCTCTAGGCGTCCTCAGCAACTCAGTTGTCTCTTATCTACAAATTTTGTTGCAGGCCTCATTTTAGCTCTTTTCTTACTCGGGGTTACGAATTGTGTCTCCTCAGTATTTTTTTTACTCCGCAGGTGCATACTTCATCCCTGTTGCTTCACGCTCCTTCTGCATTCTCTTAGGTAAGACCTCCATGTCTCACCTGTGAGTCATCAGTCAGTACTAATCTGAAAATCGTCTTATAGGTACTTTCAGCTTGGTCTTCTTTGTTACTTCTTTTTTATTTATCAGTGTATACATATTACTGGTGGTATTCTTGTACAGACTTTTTATAGTACTAGTTAGTTTCTTCTTCACTCCTCGTTGCTCTCTGAATTATTTGATGCACTGTGAAGATGAGGCTTTGCACGCTACCTTTTTTTTCGAAGTCCACTTTGAGTGTTCAGCAACGTTGGCTCTATTCTCTTTTTCAGTTTCTTTCCCAGTGGTTGTATACTTTCATTGGCATGTTCAGCAAGGTGATGCATCTATGGTTTGCACACTCGTCAAGAACCCCCTTTTCTTTCCTATGCTTTATATTGTAGATTTCCAGCAGCAATCTTTTTCCCTCTTCTCCCAAAGCTATTTATTATCTCTGATGTAAATTTATCATGCCCAGGAGCTTTGCCGTTTTTCAGTTCCAGGAATGCTTTTGTTCTTCCAGGTCTTCTGTTAGCGTCCCGTCATTTCTGTCTTCGATCGTATTTTCTTTGTTAATGTCGTCTTCATCAGTCTATCTTGGTTGTGCACTCAGTAACTCTCGAAAATATTCACTCCATCTTTCCATTATTTCTTCAGAGACCACCAGTAGTGCTCGATCCTTCCTTATTGATTATGGAATATTCTGGTGAGGTTCAGAGATCTTGAATATGGAAAAGTTATTTTCAATTGTAAATTTTCAAAGAGATTTACTCAAGTTTCAATAATAATTTTTAGGCCAAGCAGTATCGTTCTCCTGATTCATCAGTATATTCTGTGGTTTTTTAATGTCTTTCATCATGGTGCTCTAAACTAAGATCTAGGCCTCCTAAAGCTAAGCCTCACATCATATCCATGTCATCAAATCATCACTTATGCACAAAAGAACTTGGAGGTGGACTGAGTCGAGGCTCGAGGCGCCTATACTTCAAGTGACTTTTTTCTTTGTTCACTTTCTTCTTGAGTAAAAGCAAAAGGCAGTATCTTCTTTTCGATCGTGCATGTGAAATCCAAAAATAGGCATCCTTGAATTTGGAAAGATAAAACCAATATTAGTTATCAAAATTTTGTGGCATTTTTGACTCTCAAGTACCTATTTGACTTGCTTCCATTTTAATATTATGAATTATCCAGTGTAGGTACACACTAGTACAACACACACGTCGGTCCATACGCACAATATTGGTAACTGTACTGGGTTAAATAGGTAGGTACACAGCAGCTGTGCACTGGGCAGTGCAGGAGGCATTCTTTGGCTTGCTCGAGCTTTTCATTTGTTTGGTCTTCCATGAGTTTGCAAGGCGGCTATGTCCTTTTCAATTCGGCACTGAACAAGGGCACACGTCGGTCGTAGAGGATACAATCAGATCATTTGGAGCTGCAAATCTTGAATTGGGCACATTCGTAACTTCAAAATTTATTGTTCTAGGTTCACTTACTTGTGCAACAGTATTTTCTAGTTTAGATTGCCTTCTGCTTGGAAAAACTGTCTCTGAACGGCGATCGCTGTGGTTTTCACATTCAAAAACCTCAAAAGCGTTTGAAAATGCCACCAATTGAAGAGCGAAACTGACAAATGAAAAAATTTAACCACAAAAACGAATGATATGCTGTCACTTTGCTGTATAATTCTGTGGGATAGACTTCTGTGATTCGTGTGCCTTCGGGTGGTTCATAACTTACGGGTTGCATACTCAAATACATGATTTCCCCTCACCCCGTTCCGCATCAAATTTCCTCGCCTACAAGCTGGGTTACGTTCCCTCCTTATATTCTAACCTCCTTGGTTACGACCACATTACTTCCCATTCATAATTTCAATAACCTATTTCCCGGGACTCAAGCCAGACGCCCACTTGGCAGTTGGACTTTGCCAAACTTTTAAATTTGCCCAGCCGACTAGAATCACGGTAGGAGTGGACCTACTACTTATATAGCTAATTTTTGCATTTCGTCTTTCATATACAGGGTATTTTTTAGTAATGTCTATTTCAGTAACTTCTGGCAAACAGAGCGCGCAACTTTTCAATAATCGCATGGTAGAATCTTTCAGTTGACAGTTTCAAGTTTTGTTTGACACTACAACCATGGTTGGAAGTCATGAACTTTGCGTACACGGTGCCAAATAGCCTCAAAGTGCAAATGATTTGTTTCTTTGTTTTAAAATTCAAACTTCTCCTCCATTTCTGTGACAGTTCACTTGAAACTTATAACAAATAGGGTTCTTGCATGATTTTTTTTATTGCCTCCAATGATGCTTTGGTAGCCAAATAGCACCACAGACTGAACGGTTTCTTGAAAATCTTAATTTATCATTTATTTTGTAAATTTAAAACACAAAAACTGTTTGGCAGGCAATTTTTTTGAAATTTTTTTTTGGGCGGAAATTATTGTGGATAACGTTTTGAATGATTTAATGAAGTAATCGTCTCAATATAAGATTCATGCAAGGACCCTATTGAAACCTATGATTTGAATTTTGATACAGTAAAAGTTGTCTTTGCGCAACTTCAGGGCGGTGCCCATTTTCCAAAAAAGTCTTTTATCAGAATTGGAGGCGGCGGGTATTACAGAATCTCAAGACGTATAACTTTGGTGCAGACTTTTTCAATTCTTTCCTTAAGATAGACCTGGTCTTCGAAGATGCTTACAAAAAAAAAACCAAGCGACTTTTCAACACTGTTTCCTTCTATGGCCAAGCATAACTTTTTGTTCTGTCTCATCGTGCAGATAAAGTTGATGGCTGACCACTTTGGTTGAGTGTCAAACAAAACTTGAAACTGTAAGTTACAAGATGCTGCCATGCCTCTGTTGATGAGTTGTTTTCAATTCAATTCAATTCGTGACATTACTAAAAAAAAACACACTCTGTATATGTATCAAGAAACAATACGCATTGTTATGCAGGCCTGAGTTTTCTACTTTCTTTCTGCTGCTATGAATGATCCAAAATATCTTCAAAAGATATTGAGATGTTTTCTAGCTCTCTTATTTCAAAAAAAAAGTTAAATTTGAAATCCGCTCCCACCCTCTTTCACCACTAGGTTAAAAAGTTACTCAAATCTACAATCGGTGCTATGGATAAGGTCAACTTCAAGAGCCCAGAAATCACTTTCCGCTCGTGATAGACATCATATATCCTCAATATTCATTACATAATTCCACATTATTCCTTAACCAAATAATTTAGTTCCTCAACTTTTCCGCTCGGTGAGTGGCAAATCATCAAAACGCTCGCCGAACGGAAAAGTCCAACTTTCTATTCTTAACTCACACCTTGAAAAACCTACTTCAACAAGTACATCGGAAAAAGGTTTCTTGAAACTTACAACAACGCAAATTTCATCAGATGAGGATGGTTGAATCATATACAGCATTTCACAAAGTGGTGCTGTGGTGCCATTATTGTAGTACTGGTAGTCATTAATCGCTTGGAATATTTGTGGCAGCCAAAGTCTTAGCGTGTTGTAGCTACCGGAAAAATGCTTGAATCATTTGTGTCTCTTTTTTTCAATATATTATTTTGAATAATAGGTAACCTCAAAGTGAGAGACATCTGGATCAAGCAAACCAAGACGATGTTTTTCAAATGTGGAGGAAAAAGCAAAGGTTGCATTTGTTGCAAACCTTCTTTCAAAGCTTGAATTTTTGTCCTGTTAGCTGTAACATGACCTCCATGTGACTTGGAATCGTCTTCTTTCTCGGTTTCGTCGATCAATTGTTTCACCTGCAAAAATGTTCCCTTTAAACGCTCATCAAATATTTTAATCTGTATCATTTACTGGATACGTTTCAGCTGGCTTTCCAGAATTGGTTGCGTAAACTTTCCGGAACACTCTCAAAGCTTTCTCATTCTGACCGGTCGTCATTAGAAACTTTGGACTTTCTGGCATAAACATGAACACGATTCCACTTATCAATGACGGTAATCCACATATCAGAAGGTATACGTTCCAGGAATGGAATTCTGCAAACTTGGTTTATCTAGTCACACTAAATCTAGCGAGTTGAGCATTTACCAAGAACGTCGTCGAAAATTGAGAAGTCTAAATTCTGTGGGATAACTGCCCAGGCAAGTAGGGGTAAGGTGAAACTTCCGCAGCTGAATATTATACCCATATACATCATTATTCTGGCACGATAATGAGCTGAGTGGAACTCAGAAATGTACGAAGTGAAGGCAGCGAAAGGTCCATTTATACTGCAAGTCAAGTTTGCCGAAAGAGGCTTGAAAATCGTACAATGCTTCCTTACATGAAGCCGCCCAAGAATTTCGAAACCATCAGCAAGGTTTTATTTTGCGATGTTGTGCTCATAAGTACAAAAACTGCGTCTAGAAGGAAACCAACCATCAATAGCTTCTTTCTGCCGAGAGTATCCACAAGAAATCCCCAAATTAGGGCACTCGAAATCATTCCTGGAAGATAATTTGCTTATAGAATAATCGACAACGATGGACAATTGATAATAAAAAAAAAATACCAAGGTAAGTTATTGCATTCAAGAACCCTTTGTCGTCTAAACTCAGATCCAAATCGCACTGAGCCGCTGGGAAAACGTAAGACATCGAAGTGGTGGCAAAAAAGGGGGCCCATCCTGAAGGTATTCCGATCAAAATCAAGAACAAGTTGTACTTTCCAAATCCAGTTGCAGTAATAGCTGTTTCAAAATCCGCTGGATGGATTGCTGCGAGTTAAAATTGCTATTCAAAATCACAGCATACTAGAATGTAAAAAAACTCACATTCACTTCTTTCCTTGAGTTTACCATGGCTCGCTGCAAATTCTGGAACGGCAAAAATTTGATTGGCCAAACTCTTTGCGACGTTAGGTGTTTTCGGCATTATCAATCTTTGAGCTCTGCATTCTCTAATAAGTTACACCCGAATTGTTTTTGAAATAAACTAGTCTTTAATTTATAAGGTTTAGAGCTACTAACCTTATCAGATGTTTGCGTAAAATTAATGATCCAGGTAAACAAACGAATTTATTGTCTGCGAATCTTAGTCAACATTGTGCCTCTTTGAAACAGATTTGTCCACAAGATCGGAAAGAACCTGAAAATTTGTGTCTCTTGACCTGATTCAAGACGATGTAGGTATGAAGGGGGAATTATCCGCTGTACCGTATAATTTGAGTACAGTGAGATTCATATTTCCGGTTGATGATTTTTTTCAAGAAAATCCTGAAACACGTCGATTTTGTTTTTATCCAACCCACTTAGTTGATGAAAAAAAAAAAGTAATAATAAAATATTGCGTTTCAAAACGTTGTGTGCGAGGTTGTGTGCATTTTACTCAAAAAATTGTAATCTAGAACATAAAAATTTTCACACTGTTGTTTGAAGAAAAACCAAAGCTATCAATTTTATGGAAAAAATTTGGGGGTTGTCTTATTAAAAAATGATGACGTCATCGTAGCTTAAAAAAAGCCAACAGAAAAATGTTTTTTTTATACAGTATAGTGGGTGGGTAGTGGGTAGTGGGTTGGATAAAAACAAAATTGATCTGTATCGCAGGATTTTCTCGAAAAAAAAATCATTAACGGAAATATGAATTTCCCGCAGGACTTAAATCACCGCATGTATTACATTCGGTCCAAAAGTAAATTGACTTTATTTTCAGGCGGCATTCAGCACAGTGCTGCCACCTGAAAATAAAGTCAATTTATTATTATCATTTGGAACTTTTGAGCCATATGAAATACATACAGTGTGGTGATAATATAAAGTCCTGCATAAAATTCATATTTCCGTAATGATTTTTTCTCGAAAAAATCCTGAAACAGGTCGATTTTGTTTTATCCAACTCACCACCCAATATACTGTTTAAAAAAAAGCAAATCAGATCAAATCATGCAGATGAAATATGTAACAGTTAATTAAAGAATAACTTATATCGTTTTCCTAATGCATCTTTATAATTTATAATGAGATCACGCAACTTAATTTTGGATCTTCATCAGGATTTCCGTCATTTCGTCTAAAAAATAATCATTCTCTGGATTTCTCACTTTCATGGCACATAATAAATATTTTTACCAAATTTTCTTTCAAGAGAGAATGCGAAAAACAATAGCTTCCACTTTTCGTACATCTTTTGCTTGAAATTTTTCACGGAAATATAAAACTTTTACGGCTTGCCCCGTAATTTACGAGACAATTGTAGGTGATTACTGGGACTGGAGAAATTATTTTCCAGGTCGTAATGATATCATAAATCCTGCTCCTTTATGGGAGCTTCTTTGAAAATGACCCAATGCTTAAATTAAAATTTCCACGGCCAGATAATGAGCATGGTTCGCCTGGTGCGAGCTTATACTAGAGCTTTGCACCTGGATTCTGAAGAATACAATTTCCGCTATGCCTGTCTGCGCGAGGTGGACAAAAGAGTAATTAGCCGTCAAAAGTCTGATCAATCGCTCCAAGAAAAGGACTATCGATCATCCAGTATCAAGTTTCAGGTGAGCGCTTTTATTGATTAGGTGCCAATATTAAAAGCCAGGAATTGATATTTTTACTTAAAGTTCCATATCATTCCCTGTCAAATTGAGTTCATGAATATTGATGTATTTTCAATAATCAGTGTGCACCTGTATTATGGAGGAAAATGGAAAATAGAGACTTTGCACTTTGCACAAGTTAGTTGATAGTCATTTCTTATGTGGATGAGCGCAATACCTATACGCCTTGTAATGAATGATACGCCTGTATCAATTATTATTATCAATGCATACTTCATGAATTGAGAAAATGCGCTGTTTTTGTTGAAAAACTATTGTTTTTTTTTTAATGCTGAAGCGCTACGAAAAATAACAATATTTCACTCTACAGCTGTATTTTTAGTATTCCGCAAAACCCAAATAAAGCTGTGGATTCGCATGTAAAGTGGAGCCTTTTTTCGTGTTGCTTTGCCATTTTGATGAAACTGCCAATATCACATCCTTCGTTCCTCGAAGTTCCATCCTAATATCCTGCGGCTTACGTACCGCCTTTATAATACAAGCTGTATAATTCCAAACGATATTTTTCGGGGAACAATGAGGAACCCTGAATGCATAACAGAGTATGCATGAAATGATCTTTTGTACAAAGATATGGCAAGGACTACGTAAGCAGTGGCTTTTATACTCTGAAACTTTTCGCGAACATCATGGGGAAAAAATACGACAATGATTTATAAAACCTGGTTTTTAAACGAAGTTTTTTAATTAAGTGAAACTTATTCAACTCGTACAATTTGGCCAGACGGAAGGCATTTGGTCTGAAAAGAATCGAAAAGGGCCCAAAATTATTGCGAAGAGAATAATAATAACTCGACAAGACTAATAGTAGTTTACAATACGAGTCGGCTGTTACATAAGTGGTTTTCAGACACGAAGCCGAAATTTGCAGAACAAGGGCGCAGCCCGAGTTCTGTGAGAGGCTGAGTGTTAGAAAGCATCTTGTGTAACAAGCCACGAGTGTTGTACAACATTTTACGTGTTTGTTCTATCAAAAATTGTGAAATTTTTGTAATTTTTGAGGTTATTTTGACAAGTGTCAACTTCAATACATAAACTGTAATATCCATATACAACTTATATAAAAGCCATTACATCTCATGTATTAACACAACAAACACGTAAACAATAGTATGTTTCGATACAAGAGCACGTTTTCAGGTCCGAAGCCTTGTTTGCCATCATGAAGCGTAGCCGAATGCTGCAAAAGAGGCTGAGGGCCTGAAAAAGCTCAGCGCTCATGTGTCGAACAACGTTTTTCGTAATCGTTGCTTAAATTGAGTGAAAGCTCGAATTTCTTGTAAATTTTGACACTACTTTGACAAAATGTCAAGCTAGATACATAAACTGCAAAACTTATATTTTTTATTATGTATTACTTTGCGCGTTATGTATCTATGAAACGATTATGAAATAGTATTTTATGTTACTAGCGCCGAAAACCGGGCATAGCATAACGAACGTGAACGTGAACGTGCATGTAAGAGAGTTATGCTATGCCGTTTTCAGCGCGAGTAGCATACATCGTTTTTCGTGCTGCTTTCAATAAAATTACAAATAAATAAGATCATATCGCAATAATCATTGGAATAAATTTCAAGTTGGTACTTCTGCCATTCATCACCAAGGCACGAGGCATATACCTACTAGATGCAGATTTTTGTGTCAAATGTCGATTTGAAAAATTGCGTCCTATGTTTGAATTTTCTTGTTTAAAACCGCCTTCCCCCTTCCCAATTAGAAGGGCCATCCCCCAAAAATCCCGAAATCACTGAGCTCTAGTGTCTTGTGTGACGACGAAACACAGAAAATGGCATAAATTAATCACTTTTAAACCTTCGCGCCACAAAACGTCAAAAATCATTCTGCAATTGTACCAACAGATATTAGAAAAATGACCCTAAATTGTCAATTTTCAAAGTAATTATTCATAATTTTAACTGATTTAAACCGAAAATTTCAAGCTATAACACTGGAAACGTGATCTCTCTTGAATTGTGAATGATTTTGCGAGGTTAGTTTATTTTTCACGTGTACTTTTCACTTTGCCGCTCTAGATCTTTTTCTGAATATTACAGTGCAGGACACCGAGCGTATATTGTCATTTTCGGTTATGGCAGCACGAAAATATGGTTTTTAGCGCACTTCTCCAAACGGGAAGGCGCTTTTGTCCTCGCTTTGTCCGTCCGTCCGTCCGTCCGTCCGTCCGTCACAGCATCTAGTCCTAGACGAAAAGGTTTTTGCGAAAAAAATTTACTCCATTGGGTAGCTCATGACCTTGTATCCCGAACCAAGAAAAATCTCGACGAAATAATAATAAACAATGACAATAATAACAATTTAGTGTGACGCGGCATCGCCGTTGAATGCTGCATTTCAGAAGCCGGCCTGATCTCGAAAGTTATCACATGCGAGGAAGTACCCCCCGATCTTATCATTTTACCATAATACATATGTGGAGTTATATTTAGAGGATGATTTGAACTTCATTTTAATGAAAATTTCACATCGGTGCGAGGTGCAGGCCAATAGTTATTGATTTTTGAAAATGACTCCGAAACTACGGCTCGGCCGCAAATGATTTATTCGTTGCTTGCTGGTGCTTGATATCCTTTCCTCCGAACAAAACGAAATTCAATACAGAAAATATTTCAACTCGAATGGGTAGCTCATGGCCTTGGTACGCGAATCAAGAAAAATTTTGCCGAAATAATCATGAACAATTACAAAAATAACATTTTGATGTAGGGCGGCTTCGCCGATCAAGTGCTGGCATTCGCGGTAAGATGTAGAAAGTTGCGATATGCAGGCAACTACAATTTCTAAATGAAATACATCACTGCATGTACGGCATTATATTTAGAGAACAATTTGAACTTTCTTTTGACAAAAACTCCACTTCGATCCGACCGTCGGGTCAATTGTTATAAATTTTTGAAAACGACCGCAAAGCCACGGCTCGGCGCATATTACACGACCCTACAAATTTAAAATCAGACGTGCCGAAATAGTAATTGAACATTTTGAAATAGCCAATACTAGGTACCTGAAGGATAATGGCACTTAAATTACGAAACATGTTCGCTCAATAGCCAAAAAAGAAGGTAGGTATCACTAAAAATCATGTGACAGGCTACCATTCTGTCGATATTTTGGCCGCCATAGTGGAATTTTTTGCCCAAGACGGTAGAACCCTAATCACTTAACATCTTGCGTTCACTAATCCTCCAAAAAGGAAGTGAGCTACTGAGCCTCATGCCCATGAGGCGTATTCGCTTGTTATTAGTTGCAAGCTGCAAGTGTTCAGTCGCTCACCTATGAGAAGAGGCAGCACCTACAAAGCAGTTGATAATAGCTGCGTTTCTTTTTAGCGCACTTCTCCAAACGGGAAGGCGCTTTTGTCCTCGCTTTGTCCGTCCGTCCGTCCGTCCGACCGTCCGTCCGTCCGTCCGTCCGTCCGTCACAGCATCTAGTCCTAGACAAAACGGTTTTTGCGGAAAATTTTTACTCCATTGGGTAGCTCATGACCTTGTATCCCGAACCAAGAAAAATCTCGACGAAATAATAATAAACAATGACAATAATAACAATTTAGTGTGACGCGGCATCGCCGTTGAATGCTGCATTTCAGAAGCCGGCCTGATCTCGAAAGTTATCACATGCGAGGAAGTACCCGATCTTATCATTTTACCATAATACATATGGGGAGTTATATTTAGAGGATGATTTGAACTTCATTTTAATGAAAATTTCACATCGGTGCGAGGTGCAGGCCAAGAGTTATTAATTTTTGAAAATGACTCCGAAACTACGGCTCGGCCGCAAATGATTTATTCGTTGCTTGCTGGTGCTTGATATCCTTTCCTCCGAACAAAACGAAATTCAATACAGAAACTATTTCAACTCGAATGGGTAGCTCATGGCCTTGGTACGCGAATCAAGAAAAATTTTGCCGAAATAATCATGAACAATTACAAAAATAACATTTTGGTGTAGGGCGGCTTCGCCGATCAAGTGCTGGCATTCGCGGTAAGATGTAGGAAGTTGCGATATGCAGGCAACTACAATTTCTTAATGAAATACATCACTGTATGTACGGCATTATATTTAGAGAACAATTTGAACTTTCTTTTGACAAAAACCCCACTTCGATCCGACCGTCGAGTCAATTGTTATCCATTTTTGAAAACGACCGCAAAGCCACGGCTCGGCGCATATTACACGACCCTACAAATTTAAAATCAGACGAGACGTGCCGAAATAGTAATTGAACATTTTGAAGTAGCCAATACCAGGTACCTGAAGGATAATGGCACTCAAATTACGAAACATGTTCGCTCAATAACAAAAAAAAAAGTAGGTAGGTATCACTAAAAATCATGTGACAGGCTACCCAAGCCAAGGCACCTGATAAAGGTAAATCAATGATGATAATGTGTAACCCACGAGTTATAAAGTAAATGATGAGTTGAAAAACCATTATATTAATAAATAAATAAATACCATTTTTTCGGTTTTTCGATAAAAAAGAAATGTTCCAATTCAAAAGTGAACCCGATATTCGTGTTCAGGAGGTCGAAATCAGTTGAAGAACATTTTTTTATATAAGTAACAGAATGACGCTTATGTGGCCGGTTTGTCTGTCTGTCTGTCCGAGTCCGTGCAGAAATTAAGACGCTGTACTCCTTCTCGATAATTGAAACAAGAGTCTTGGAACTTTTTTCCGATTAATAGCTGAAGTCCCCAAGGGTGGCCAATGGGCACTATTTTTGTTATCCATACATCGTTATCATTATTCTCAAAAAACAGAGATCTCCTGTGCACTTCGATGAAGTTGAACTTCTCCTCGGGAAATAAAGCTACAGCCCTTGAAGATTGAACTTTATCCGGTGGATAGCTTAGGTCCTCAAGGACCAAATAGGCAGGTTGGCTTTCATAATTCGGCCGCCATCTTGGCTGCCATATTGAAATTTCTTATTAGTGGAACGATTGTCATGAAACTTGAAACTTACCCTTGTCTAGTACGATCATTTTGATTTTCAAGCCGAATTTTATGATTCTGTCGATATTTTGGCCGCCATATTGGAAGTTTTTGCCCAAGACGGTAGAACCCTAATCACTTAACATCTTGCGTTCACTAATCCTCCAAAAAGGAAGTGCGCTACTGAGCCTCATGCCCATTAAGCGTATTCGCTTGTATCATTTGAACTGAGAATTCTCACTTCAATTGCTAGTTGTGTCTCTCACCCTCTAATGCAATTCTCGCTCTTTCTCTCTCTAACTGAGGTGAGATTATCTGAGATTTCGTGTAAAAGGAATACAGCAATTGTTTAGTCGTAAATGTCAGCTGACAAAAATCTAAGGAAAAATTCTGTCATTAGTGAAAGTGACACTGACATTTGTCAATAATTCCAACCTATAACACAATTTGTTATCTGTTCGATACATGGACCTTTATCTAAAATGGACTGCTGATCACGGTACAAGACCAAACAATAAATAACGCCATAGGGGCGTTACCATGGTCGTTGACACAACAAAAGTTTTCAAAAGCCCACGGAAAGCTTACTGTATCAGCTTATTGGTATTGTTACGTATTTCGTGTACGGGTTCGATTATTTAATTTTATTTAATTTAATTTAATAGCTTTATTTCCGACAGGCCGATACAAAAACCCAATTACAGGAAATCGTATAATTGAGACGATCGTTTCAAAACACACACTGTTAATTACTGCGTACTAAAATAAATACACGCCAACAATTATATCTACTAGGAAATATCGCAGGTACTTCGCTTTTATTCGCTTGCTACCACTTCGCATTCCAATTCAATATTGCTTGTGAGACAACGATTGATGCCTTATATAGGTTCGACTAGCAACCTAGCGACCAGCGACTAGCAAGTGTCTTCAATGCAGGAATAGTTACTGCTGACCATTTGATGGATAGGAGACGATATTAGTACATTTATTAGTTCTTGCAAAGGGCAGATGAAAAAGTTGATAACTGCGAAAGCAGTGTCCCGGGCGCGCAAACCTATTTGGTGTAGCTGCTCGGAGCAGTTGATGCCACTGTTGACAATTTTGAAGAGAAATATGACCGAATGCATTTTACGCCTGTTGAGCAACGACTGCATATTGAACCGCCGCAAGAGATACTGCTGTGGTGTGCCCCGGTCAGTATATGAACCCGTTAGCATGAACCTAGAGGCATTGTTTAATCTAGAGGTCTTGAGGAATCTTCTTTGCACCCTCTCTAACGAGGCTATGTGGACATTATACACTGGGGCCCACACGACCGAAGCGTATTCGAGGCGAGCAGGCACGAAGATGTATAAAGCGTCCGAAAAGTCATTATGTTGGACATGAACCTGCAACCACGCAAGACGAACCCTAGCGTTTTCATGTTAGTCTCGAATGAAAAACAACCCCCAAGTCTTTCACGGTAGCCGGCCTACTTAAGTCGATCCCATTGATGGAGTAGTCGTATTTCAGAGGTGATGTTGTCCTGTGGTAAGTCATGATATTACATTTTTCAATGTTCAGTGGCTGATTTAGGGTACACCACCCATACAAGAAGCCAAGGCTGCCAAGGTTTCTCTGCAGACTATGACAGTCTTCAATTGTGCGGATCGGTCGATACAGCTTCATATCATCAGCGTATAGTAAATAATCTATGTCAAGGTCTAAGGTGATGTCATTGATAAATATGTTAAACTAACTCAAGTCAGGCCGCAAAAGTAGGTAGAAACTTTTCAGGAGCCTTCATAGAAAGACTGAACAGCTTTTCACTTTGCAAGACTTCTGGTCACATTCGGCTCGATATGTATCTTGAGTGCGTATTGAGATATCGACCCCCCTTACCGACCAACCTATGAAGGAATACATTGGCTGTAATAAAAACACACCAGTTTGAAAACTTCCGTGAACACAACACTTCTTGTGAATTGCTGTTCGTTCTGTCGTAGCTGCCCGAAAGTGCCATGTACAGTGGAAACACGATAGTTTTTGTCCGGTGTCTGTACCTTTTTCGGTTGTTTCGTTTTCGTCGGGGGCCGGCGTATGCGGGCGGCGTCTGTTGAAACCGTTTTTCCTGTAATGGCAAAGGGACAGGAAACACGATTAGTTTTGTCCGATGTCTGTAATTTCTGTGGTTCTGTTTTTTTTTTGTGTCGGGAGCGGAGTATGGGGGACGGCGGCGGCTGAAATTATTGTTCCTGCGATGTCAAATGGACAGGAAACACGATAATTTTTGTCCGCTGTCTGTAACTTCTGTGGTTTCGTTTTTTCCGTCGAAAGCGGCGTATGGGGGCGGCAACGCCTGGAACAATTTTTCCTGCGATGGCGAATGGACAGGAAACACGCTGGTTTTCGTTCAGTGTCTGTAACTTCTGTGGTTCTGTTTTCTTGGTCGGGGCGGCGTATGAGGGGCGGCGGTGGCTGTAACCATTCTTCCTGCGATGTCAAATGGACAGGAAACACGATAGTTTTTGTCCGGTGTCTGTAACCTTTGTGGTTCTGGTTTTTTTTGTCGGGGGCGGCGTATGGACGGCAGCGGTGGCTGAAACTATTTTTCCTGCAATGTCGAATGGACAGAAAACACGATAGTTTTTGTCCGGTGTCTGTAACTTTTGCGGTTCCGTTTTTTTTTCGGGGGCGGCAATACTTGGGGCAAGGACAGCTTTGTTGTGCTGTTCCATAGGCTCAAACGCTCTAGAGAAGCCACACACTACTATGGAGTCTTATTTTTCAATAAACTGCCTGATTGCTTGAGGATTCAGTCTCCAGCTCAGCTTAAAAAATCCATGAAAGATATTTTGTTGCAAAATGCGTTTTATTCTTTGGAAGAATTTCTTTCTTTTGAATTCACTACTTGATATTTTTTTATTTATTTCTTATCTTTTCTTTTGACGGGTGTAAGTGTCTGTTTTGCACATTTTAACACGAATAAAGTAAAGTATTATTATGGGCGGCGGCGGCGGCGGCTGAAACTATTTTTCTTGTTATGTCGAATAGACCGAAAACACGATAGTTTTTGTCCGGTGTCTGTAACTTCTGAAGTTTTGTTTTTTCAACGGGAGCGATCACTGGGGCGGCGTATAGGGGGCGGCGACGACTGAAACTATTTTTCCTGCGATGGTCGATGGACAGGAAACACGAAAGTATTTGTCCGGTGTCTGTAACTTGCTTGCTTCCCGTTTAGCGTTGGGGCGACGGCGGATTTTTGAACGATAAATAATTAAGTGTTCCAGAGGCGTT